>PVKS010012418.1:0-53826 GCA_004027875.1 Aplodontia rufa
AAAAAAGGAAAATTGGATAGAAAAGTCTGGGAGGGAGTATTGAAACACGGTCATCAAAATGTTGGATTTTATTGCTTGTAACTACTCTTGTCTAGAACGCAAGGTGTTTTTTTGGAATATATTCTGGGTTTCCTTATTTGCCATTACATTAAATCTTATTTCTTCAGCCTGGTTGACAAAGCCTTTCATACGAGTAGAGGAGGGAAAATTGTTGACTTAAATACTTTTAATCAAACCCAAGAGAGTTATTTCGGGCATAGGTGAATTTAAGTGCTCCGAAGAATGTATTTCTACATCTATCTAGATTTTTCTTCTCTCAGTGTTGGTTGATTCTGTTCTTAGGAATACACTTTATGAGCCTAGCAAACCCAGAAGAAATTGGATTTGTTTAAGGAATGATTTTTTTTTCCCACAGAAAAAACTGCGGTGTTTCTCCCAACTCCTTCACCCACTTCCCAGAATGATTCACTGAATAATCAAAGCTTTTTACATATGGGGGTGGGGTTAGAACAGCCTGTGTTCTTTACGATGCATTCCGTTGAGCTCATGAACTCATTCATTCCATAAATGTCTATTGGATGCATACTATGTGCCAGGCACTGTTTCAGTGATCTGTGTATTATCTTTGACACATTTTAAAGTTTTAAATCTTTGCAATTTGTTTTATTGTCTGTTGAGTAATATTTTCCAAAATGTATAACACATACTTGTGAGGATACTGAGGTTATTTTAAACCCCAAAATAAATGATGCTGAATCAAGCAGTGTGAATGTTATTTCTCTCAGTTCTCTTTCAGTCTTTCTAATTATGTCAGCAGAATGTTTGTCTGGTAACCGAGTGTCCCTAATACCCTACTTAACCTAGAGAGCAAGATTTGGATTTTGCGCTCTGTCACGCACAATAGCTAGCCAAAATTTAGTCACAGTGGTTTTCATTTATTTTATATACTTTTTATTGTATAACTTTTATATAATTTTAATCACTAGTTTATAAATATCTTTTATATAAAATAATTTTGTTTTCATTTATATAATCACATTCCATTAAAGGCAAAGAATGTTGATTTTCCATTATAGTCCTAATATGAAATTTGCTCTTAAATAAAATTATTTAGGTAATACATAGAAACTGCTTGAAAGAAATATTTGAAATAATTAGATATACTAGTGACTTGTGATTAGGGTAAAACTTGTGAGGGCAATTGTAAACAATTACAGTTTGGAAGACTCCTGAATAGGGTATAATACCCCTGCCATTCTAAAATTTCTCATGAGATTCTCTTCATTTTTACCACTAAGTACCATCTTGGATTTTGGTCTGAGTTATTCTGTCATCCTTTTATTTCTGGTTAAGTGTTTTAACAACACAACTTTCTTTTTTTGTAATACAAATACAACTTAAGACATTAGTATGTATGTAAGGAATGGTGTTTGTACACAATATTGGGCAGAACTAATTGAATTTCCATTGGTGGTAGAAATTCAAAATAGTCAGTGCTATTGCATTTAACTGTCTCATTGGTTTTTTTAATACTTTTTTTAAGAGAGAGAAGAGAAAGAGAAAGAGAGAGAATCAATTTTATTTATTTTTTATCTGTTTTTTTTTTTCTCTCCAACACTTAGTTGTTTATGTAGTGTTAAGGTTCGAACCTAGGTCCTTGTGCACACCAGGCAATGCTCTGCCACTGAGCCACCACTCCGGGCCCTCACTGTCTCATTCTTGAGTACACTAAGCTAGACTGTATATATTGTAAAGCCATACCTGCCTGGCAAATACTCATGAAATTAAAATTTTACCAGATGGCCACTCTGTAAGATTCAGTTGCAAGAAAGTAAAAGCTCTTCACTTCCGAAAAATTCAAAATTTTAAAACCAGACTACAATTTACATATTATGTAATGCAAACACTTGTATTTTACAGATTACCATGAGTCCCTTGGAAAATAAAGAACTGAACAATGTTGAGATCTCCAACTTATTTTAAAGACTTATTTGCATGAATTATCAACTATTTAATATTGTTTATTCATATCTGATAAGGAAGGACAAAATTCTTATTCTTCATTATTTTTGATTTAACATAGTTAGGTTCAGTTTGAATTCATGCTTCTTGGTTTTTATTTTCCCATGCAGTTGTTAACAGTTGGTAGGATAAAGCAAGGAGTTTTGCCTTTGTTATACTGGCTTTATGGTATTTGTAGGCTATTCGCTTAGAGATTATATGAGTTTATCAGAAGCTCATGGATTTGAACAAGAAAAGAATTTTGAGATTAGAAGAATAAATGTAAGAAACAGAAATAAGGAAAGTTAACGGGTTTCCTCAAAATGAAAGGGAGATAGAAAACAGCCTCGGAGTGCCTCTCACAGTCAATTAATTGGCTAGAAATTAATTAGGAAGTATATTAAATATAGAAAAAATAGTCATCAAGAAATTGGCTGTTTTCTTAGGTGTTTCTTCTTTGTTGTTGTTGTTTCTTTTTTAAATGCACAAACATATAGACCTTTAACTAACAATATGAAAAAGTCACCGTCAGGCATGAAGGTGAGAGAAATTGACTTTTCTTTCACTGTGCATCTCAATGCCATATGCTTTGCCTTGTCCCTTTTTGTTATCTTCAAATTCATGCTTGTAGAGTAATAAATAATATAGCAGAAAATATAGAAAAATATATCTCAACATATCAAAATAACTGAACTATTTCTGCTCACCAAAATATTTGGATATTAACAATGCTGTAAATATTAAATTAGTACAAATAATAAATTAAACTAATTCTGTCCTGATTTGCTTAAATCATTTTTATATATCTTCATAATTATACTTCAAAAGAGGAAACTATAGAACAAATTATAAGTGGAAGTTTTATTACAGTGTTAATAATGGTTGATATTTAATTGAGATCACATCTTTAATCTTATCTTTCTCTCACGAATGGCTCATCTTTATTCTTATTATCTTGTTTTCAGTACAGAATTATCACCCACTGGTTTTCAATTACAGAGATGCCCATATTGATTCTACTCTTGATTTTTAACTCAAAACTGAAAAATTACTCATTTGGGCCTATAAAGCTTTATTCTGTAGCTAGTTTAAGCTCTTTTAAAAAATAATGTCGACTCAAAATACAGAAAGATAAAACTCATAAACAGTACTGTTCAGTTATATGAAGCTATTGGGAAACAGACTTTAAATTATTTTAACTCAAATCACTATTAAAATGTAAGAAGACAAATAGTAATCAAAAATGTCATCACCATATGGAGGAAAACTTGATGTCAGTCACAGCAATTATAAAGAACAGGTGGCGCTTAAGCAATCAAAAACCCCTTATGGAATTATACAAATGTAACCTAAATTCCATAGATATGTGGTAAAGTGATGTACATAAATTAGACAAAAGATCTTTCATTAACACATACATTCTAAATTGTTTGGCTGTAATTTCCAAAGTTTCAGAAGGAGTGAAAATATTCTCCTACATACCCCATTGTTTGCTTATACATTTTTCTAAGGAAATAATTACATCCTTTGTTTCCTCTCAAAGACTGTGCATATTTTTAAAGAGAAATCTACGTCCCTGATATCTAGATAGCTATTCTAATATCCTCCATCCACACAGATCTGGCAGGGAAAATAGGCAGAAAGGGCCAATACGGATGGGTGCTGGGAGTCTGGCTTTAAAGACACTCCAGCTGAGCCTTAGGGCCTGAAGGGTCAGAGCACCATCAAGAGCCTCTCTCTTCAGTCATGGACTCTGCTGTCTGAAGAACCTGTTTTGAATCCCCTCAGTCTAAAGAGTGGCACTTGTTCTTCACATTGTGCAAAGTCTTAAGCCAAAGCCAAATTTTCTAAATTTAAATGTTACATAATTTGTAGAAAGTCATTTGGGGGATAAAGAAGGCTGTTTGGAGCCATGAAAATATTGAATCAAAAGCATAATTTCAAAATGTTTTAAGGAAGAGTAGGTTGATATTTTGACTTGTGCTTTTGTAAGTACTCTCATAAATAAATCTCTTTATGTTTTGATATTTCCAAAGAATATCAGTGGGTATGCCCGCTGATAATTGGAATAAAACTCTCATTTTGAAAATACATCCTGGGATGTATTTCTTTTGAGTTCTTGTATCAGACTCGAGGAGAGCAGTTTGTCCTGCAGATTTTCCACTGTTAATAGATGAGCCTCATAATTACCTCCAAAGGGAAATTCCCCTTTCTAAATTCTTCCATCTTAATCTAATTTCTGGAATCAACTGAGTAATGCAAAATCACAGATGGCAGACTAGAGTGCTACTGACTCAGTTTGTTTCACATTTTTATTCGCAAGTCACATAAATGTCAACTTTCTACTCATTTTTTCCCTTAATACAAAAAGAAAACTCAAGGTTAAATTTTGGAGGAAAAATAAATGAAGTTCCTCTAAACTACACAGATGCACGAAGCAGAACTCAGGCATGAAGAGCAGAACTTAGCTCCTGTCATCACTTTATGTATTTTATTATGTTTATGTCCATTTTCTTTTTAGAACATGTTAAATATGCTAGTTTTGATTTTGAAGTACCTGATTTCTTGATGCTTTCTGAGCTTAAATTAGGTTATACTTAAGTAATAATGATTTAAAAGACAGTGGGAAGCACTAATAGTTGGAGATTCGAAGTTTCTCCTCTCATACAAAATCTTGATCATAAGGCATAATGACATCACTATATCCACACGTTGATTCTTATACACTTACCTATGCTGCTGGCAAAGGTATTGCTACTTTCTACCTGGCCTGGTGTACATGTGCATGCCTCCATGGACTTCTGTGGGTCCCTTGAGAAGAGGAATGGGACCTTGCTTATGTTTCCCTCATTGACACCCAGCCTCACAGCACCTGTGAGAAGACACTCAGAATAAATACCTACTGAATGAATAAAAGAAAAAGGATGAATGAATATGTTATGCTAATCTGATATTTTCTTTAGGGTGATATTTTAATGCTAAAAATGTTGACATCAGAAATGCTTTTATTCATATTTTCTAGAGTTAAGTGAATTCATATTTAACATTTTTCCAGTCTGTAAAATGAGTATAGTACCATCTATCTAATATATCTATAGTAAGTGAGGAGGTAAGGACCTGTTTCTAAATTATATCAAGCTCTTTTTTGAGAGAGGGGACTGGGGGCAGGAAGAGGAGTACTGAAGTCCAAACTCGGGGCCTCATTCATTCTAGGCAAGATCTGTATTGCTGAAGCTGCATCCCCAGCCTTAAGCACCTTAAAATATCATATAGAGTGAAGGAAAGAATTCTTTTAATCATTGATAGTTATTTAGAGTTTACATAACTTTTCAAAATGTACTATGTTGTTGCTTTTTTTTTTTTTAAGAGAGAGGGAGAGTGAAAGAAAGAGAGAACCAACTTTATTTAGTTTTTCATCTGGTTTTCATTGCTCCAACACTTAGTTGTGTATGTGGTGCTGGGGTTGGAACTGGGGTCCTCGCACATGCATGGCAAGCACCGCACCGTAACTGCTGAGCCACTGCTTTAGCCCAAGTGTTTTTTTTTTTTTTAATGGAATTTCCTATCTACTTCCAACAGTCTTTCTTTGCAGTGGGTACTACTATCCTTTTTTTCAGACAGGAACACTGAGATTTTCAGAGATTAAGTAGCACATCCCTGGTGATAGGTGTTAAGTAGCAAGATAAGGTTTGAAACCCAGCACACTCAGTGCCTTTATCCTTTATTTTGCTGTATGGTCCCTGTGTTTGTATGTGATGTTTCTGAAAACACATTAGCATGGCCAGTGGGAGTCCCAGTAAAGTCAAAGATACCTATGTTCATTTTCTATCTTAAATCTTTTCCTCCTTCACTGATAAACATAGGGCAGCCAGGGCAATTTAATTGCCTGTGGAATTTCACATGAAATTTCTTCTCTGAAAATGCACCTTGAGATTAGAGATTTGAGTGTCATCCCTCACCCAGATACTGTAGAGAGGGTGCACTCAAGTAGGATGCAGGAAGAATTTGAATCCATTTGCAAAGTAACCTCTTTCCTGTAATCTGGGGATCTTCCCCCACTGGGTTCAAAGGGCTTCCCTCTTCTTTGTTGTGCAATTTCTAAGGCATTGTGCAATACTTAAAGAAAAGACTGAGAACATATCATTGCCTTGGAAACTGCTATGGAATTTGACAGCCTGTAGGTTGTTCAGAGCAAATGTTCTGTTGCTGCACAGAGTCCATGCAGTAGCAGTGACTGGCAAAGTGGCTGAATGCTCATCTGCTAATCTTGATGTCAACTTAGCTTGTCATCCCTGCCCTAAGGATAGTGCAGGAAGTTAGTCTTGTTTTGCTTTGTTTAAATAAGGGCATTTGAATTATTTCATTCCCAACTGTCAATGATGAAGTACAAAGATAAGGGCTGTAGACAAAATAGTATCTTTCTGGGGTAGTTATCCAAGTTCATGGAGTGCAGAATTTGTAACCTGTGTTTTCATTAAATAAATTCTAACAGCACAATCTTGGGAAACTATATTGCTTCTTTTTAGAAATAATTGTGACTCTTACGCTGCATTTATAATGGCATAAGGTAAGGAAAATAAAAAAAGAAAAGAAAAGAAAAGAAACCCTGATTCAGAGAACGCCACTGACTGTGGTCCTTTCTAATGAATTGTCTGGGAAAACAAATAAAACTCTATATAAAATAGGAGAAAAAAATTACGAAAGCAATGAAAGTAGGTAGTCAGTCCTTGGGAGCTGTTTCTCAAGAAGTAAATGGGACTCTGTCTAGTTGTAGCATTTTATTTATTTGTTTGTTGGTGGAAACACTGAGAACAAAAATAAAAGTGATCCTTTTGTGATCCTGTTTGGCCGTGACAGATTCCTTCAGCATTGCCATAGTAACTGAAAGAAGTGCATTTATGAATAGACTTAGATTTCTAAGGCTTGAGTTTCCTGCCAAGAACAGAACACAGGGTGGAGAAAACAGGAGAAAGTCAAGGCAAAGGAAAGAAAACAGACTGAGGTGTGGGTTTCCAGCTCTCTCAAGTGCACGGTGCAGCCACAGGCCAGGTAGCGATGGTCTCACCTTCTTGGGCCTCTTAAGATTTCTAGATATTGAAATTAGTCCTCTTTCAGCAAGCTGATGCAATTTCTTCAGTTCCTTCGGATGCTAGAAATCAGAAAATGGTACTCTGGACCAAATCCCCCTCTATGATACAGATAGTAAATGACAGAGGGCAGAGCTGGTAAATATAAATGTGAACTGGGCCAGGCCAGTAGTATTCTCGTTTAATAAGTGAAATGACCTCCATCAAAGAAAACTCATACAGCCACAGTGCCCTGCTTTTTATTTTGCTGATGGGCTTGAGAAATAGTTCCTCAAATAATAACAATCAAAAGAATATGAAAAGAGGTATGTAGTCATTGACACAGTTCTGTCAGAGACTACAGAGGACTTGGGACAAGACACGGCAGACAGCACATGCCCGTCATGGGGTAATGACAGCACAATTCCAGCTCCAGCTGTTTTCCGGCATGATGTGTTACCTGATCTTCTGGGTTTTTATTGTTGTTGTTTATTTATTTTTTTAAATTAGAGACTCTGAAAGTTAGGATTAATTTTTATATAAAGTATTTTTATTTTTAAATTTTTTTAAGAGAGAGGGGCAATGAGAAAGATAGAGAAAGAGAGAAACAACTTTTATTTAGTTTTTCACATGGCCTTAGTTGCTCCAACACTTAGTTGTGTACATGGTGCTGGAGTTTGAACCCGGGTCCTCGTTCTTGCCAGGCAAGCGCCGAAACCACTGAGCCACTGCTCCAGCCCCATATATAAAGTCTTTTAACATCTTAGTTACATTATTACATTAGTTACATTATTATTATTATTATTATTATTTTCCAGGACTAAGGATCAAAACCTGGGCCTCACACATGATAGGCAAGCACTCTACCACTGAGCCGCACCTGCAGCCCTATGTTCAAAAATGCTCAGATACCATTAGACTACACAAAGCAATGCCTAGAAATTACATTTGTTTTATACATTACCAGTTTGTGACTTCCAGATGCTAGGTCTAAACTCCTAATCTTTTCTGTGGAGCAAGAACCAGGGCTTACAGAAGTGGCCAGAGATAAGATATTTAGGAGAGGGAGAGGGGCAGAGGGGATGCTGTGGTAGGAAGCCTGGCTGACGTTCGACCACATTGAGAGACAGACACAACGCAGAGTCTGAGGTAGAAAGCAGATGCTTTGAGTTTCATAGTTTAATATTAAATAACTGTTTGTTGAGTGTCTGCTGTGTCAGAAAATAAGCTGAACAAGAAACTTTCCGAGGTCACTTGATCCTCTACTTTCATGTTTTGATTTGTGATTTAACTGTTATTAAGAACTGATAAGCAAGATTACGTGCAAAACATGTAGGATTATATGCAGGATATACACATAATTTAAAGAACAGTAATAAAGTGCACATCCAATTCCCAGCTTAAGAAATAGGCCATTATAAGGATTTTTGAGTTTTTTGTATGCTCTTCTCAAAGTGCATCTGTCTTTCATGCCTAGATGCAATGGTTTGAATGTGTCACCTCCCAAATTCAGGTGTTGAAACTTAATGACTAAGGTGATGGTATTAAGAGATGTTTATTAAGAAGTGATTCCTCATCAGAGCTCCTTCCATTGTGTATGGGATTA
Organism: Aplodontia rufa; assembly: GCA_004027875.1. Taxonomy (NCBI): domain Eukaryota; kingdom Metazoa; phylum Chordata; class Mammalia; order Rodentia; family Aplodontiidae; genus Aplodontia; species Aplodontia rufa. The sequence continues at coordinate 8,674 of PVKS010012418.1, forward strand.
AGACTCTTTCAGAAGAGGATTCACACAGCATTTGGCTCACCCTTCTTCTACCAGGTGAGGACACAGTCTTCCTTCCCTCTGGAGGCTGCAGAAACAAAGAACCATGTTGGTAGCTGAGAGCAACTTTTACTAACTAGACAACCCAAAAAGTCAGCACACTGATCATGGGCTTCCCAACATCCAGAACGTGGAAAATACACTTATGTTCTCTATAAATTACCCAGTCTCAGATATTCTGCTACAGCAACATCAAACAAACTAAGATATGAGATATATAATTACCATTCTTAGTTTTGTGTAAATAGCTTTCTTGCTTTTAAAGGTTTTAAAGTTTCATCTAGTTCATTGCATTTGTTTCTATATGGTTATTTCTATTGTATTTTTGTGTGTATACCAAAAACACATTATTAAATCATATGTTTTAGAGTATATAAATATGTATTATATGTATTATGCTAGTATTATGATATGTAAAATGTATTATTTATATTATGCATAATACATGTAATATGCATATAGTATATGTGTTTGCAGGCATTTTGTACGTATTTCTGTTTTCCCATATAAATATAATCACACTGCACATTTTTCTAACTTGCTTTTCTTTTTTTTTTTTTGGTTCAACATTATTTTTAAGTTCATCTACAGTGACTTTTTATTTTTTAATATTTTAAAAAAAGAGATAATTTTATTTATTTTTTCATCTTCTTTTTGTTTTTCCAACACTCAGTTGTGTGTGTGATGCTGGGGTTTGAACCTGGATCCTTTCACAGGCCAGACAAGCACTGTACCACGGAGGCACTCCTTTGGCCCCTATACTGATATTTATAGCTATACCTAACATTCTCATTGCTGTGTATTTATTTATTCCATTTAATTATGGAATGCATATATTCCTATTATTTTTCAGAGTTATCTGGGATATTCCTGGTTTTTTGCTGTCATGAACTATGCTGCTGTGAATGTTTTCATCCATGCTTCCTGTATTAGCAATGGTTTGTTTAGATATTCCCCAAAAGCTTATGTGTGAGACAGGCAGGTGAAATGGTGAGAATGTGAGAGTTGTAAATTGATCAGTGAGTTGATCCACTGGGTGGTAATTGGGCAGGTGGGCTGTGGCTGGAGGAGATGGGTTACTAGGGTCTGACTTGGGGCTCATATTTTGTCCCTGGTGAGCAGAGCGCTCCTCTTCTCTCTCTCTCTCTCTCTCTCTCTCTCTCTCCTTCCTGGTTACCAGGTCCTTAGCAGCTTCCACTATCATGTACTTCCTAATCTTGGGCCCAGAGCTATGGAGTCAGCCAACCGTGAACTGAACCTCTGAAACCATGAGCCAAAATAAACTTGTTCTCCTCTAAGTTGTTCTGGTCAGGTCTTTTGTTCATAGCAATGCAAACGCAAACTAAAATCAGGTCTCCAGAGAAACATAATCAGTAAATATATGCAGAATCAGGATACATATGCATATATCCTAAATAAACCAGGAGGACACACATACAAGGAGATTCATTGGAAGGACTGGTTTATGTGATTATGGAGGCTGAGTCCCATGATTACAGTCAGCAAGTTAGAGAAGAAGTGCATATTTGTTTTTCCAGTCTGAAAATCAACAGGCTTGGGGCCTAAGAAGAGTTAATGTTTCAGTTTGAGTCCAAAGGTGGCAAAAGACTCTTGTTTCAGCTTGAAGTAGTCAGGCAGGCGGAGTTCCCTCTTACTCTAGGGAGGGTCAACGTTTTTGTCATATTGAAGCCTTTCGCTGTTTGGATGAGGATCACCTCCATTAGGATGTTTTACTCAGTCTGCCAATTCAGATGTTAATTTCATCCCAAAACACTCTGGTATACACACTCAGGATGATGTTTGACCAAATATCTGGGCAGCCAAGTTGACACATAAAACTAACAATCATACTTCCTGATGCTTCCAGGAAATACAAATAGAAATACTGTTGCAGATTCTTGGTATATATGCATATACAACTTCAATTTCTTTGCAAAGTGGTTGTACCAATGTAGATTTCTACTGGCAACCTAAGGGTTGCCACTGTTCAGCATGCTTGCCAACACCTTTGGTAGCATTTTTGGCAATGTACTGCATATGAAGTAGAATCTTACTGTGGTTTTAATACATATGTCTCTGACTAATAATGAAGTTGAATGTCTTATCATATATCCATGGTCTAGGCATGTTAACTTTCTGTGAGATTTTTCTTCATATCATTACCAATTTTCTAAAAGGTTTGCAGATTGTCATGCTTGGATCTTAAATGTCCCCCAAAGGCTAATTTGCTGAAGGCCCCGTCTCTGGCCTGTGGCACTGTTGGGAAGTGGTAGAACCTCTAGGAGGTATGGCCAGTGCAAAGCAGTTAGGTCTCCGGAGGGGGCCCTTGACGGGGCCTTGAAACCCTGGCCTCTTCCTTCTTCCTTCTTTGCTTCCTGGCACCCACATGAGATGAGCAGCTTTGCTCTATCATGTGCACCTTGCCTTGATGTTCCGTGTCACCACAGTCCCCAAAATAACAGGGACGACCTGTCATGGATGGAAATCTTTGAAACAACGAGCCAAAACAACTATTTCCTTCTTTTAAGTTGCTGTTCTCAGGTGTTGTCCCAGCAACAGAAAGCTGGTTTCTACACAATCGATGGGTCGCCATTGGTCAGCATGCTGGCCAACATGTTCTCAGATCGTATTTCAAGAAGTCTTTATGCATTCCTTAGACTAATCATTTGTCAATGAGTGTGTTGTAAATATCTTTTCCTGCTCTGCAGCTTGTTTTTCTCACACGTTATGAGATTTTTGATGAAAACAAATTCTTACTTTTAACATTTGTATTTTTGTTTGTCAACATTTTTCCTTATGGTTTTTGTTTTTCATGTCATGTTGACAAATCCTTTCCAATTCCGACATAGATTTCCTAATTTTCTTCTAAACGTTTAAAAGTTTTTCCTTTTCATATAAGACCTTAGATAAGATGGACTTACTTTTAACACATATTAGGAGGTAGGAATTTTTTTCTCTACTCATGAATAGTCAGTTTTCTCCACACAATTTTTTTTTATCTATTCTTTCCTGATAAGTCAAAAATCTAGCTTTGTCAGATGTCAGATTTCCATGTTTATGTAAGTCTGTCCCACTGATGTTTCCTTTTGCTGATAATATGCTTTCTTAATGCTACAGAGTCATAATACAGTTTGCTTTCTGGTGGAAAAAGGCATTTCAAAAATGTTTTAGTTATTTGCTCTTATATGTAGATTTTAGAATCAGTTTTCCAAATTTTACGAAAAACAGGGATTTTTATTGAAATAATACTGAATTTATATAGCAACTTAATATCATTAAAATATTAAATCTTCCTAAGAAGATGTCTGTATTTATTTAAATCTTTTTTAATTTTTTTAAAGTTTGACTATATCTGTTTAAAATTTCTGACCATTTTTGTAAGATTTATTCATTTATGTCTTATAGATTTATTACTATTTTAAGAAGTTCATTATTTTGTTCCATTTTCTAGGTAGATTTTGCATGATTTATAATAAGACAATTGACTTTTATTGAAAATTTTGTTTGATGAACTCAGAAAGATTACCATGTCCTTCTTTTGCTATCCTTTCTGTGCTTTCTTTGGAAAGGGCCTCTAGATAGGCAATAAAAGCTTGGATACTAATTGTATTTGTCAGCTTTGTTTCACTATAATGAAGTTAGCTGGAGAGTAAGGAGAGATTTACTTTGATCCATGATCCTGGAAGTTCAAGTCCAAGACTGGACAGCTGTTTTTCAGGCCTCTGGTGAGGGTGACACATCATCATGGGGACACATGTCAGAGCAATCAGTTGAATCTTGAGTCATGATGCAGAGAGGGAGAGAATGGGTGGGGTTCCACAATCCACACCCCCAATGACCTAAAGACCTCTCATAAGGCTGCACTTTTTTTTTCTTTTTTTCTTTTTTTGATAAAGTGAGAGGGACAGTGAGAGAGAGAGAGAGAGAGATAATCAATTTTATGTAGTTTTTCATGGACCTTCATTGCTTGGACACTTCATTGTGTACGTGGTGCTGGGGTTTGAACCTGGGTAATTGCGTATGCCAGGCAAGTGCTGTCACCTCTGAGCCACCACTCCAGCCTCAAGGCTGCACTTCTTAAAGGTCCACAGAACCTCCCAACAGCACTATGTTGGGGACCAAGGCTTTACATGTGGACCTTTGGGGGACTCATATTCAAACCATAACATCCAATTTGTTACCTTGTTTGCATCTTTCCCTCTACAATCCAGTCCTCTGTTATCTGATGCCCAAAGTCTAAAAACACAGGTTCTAATATTTTACCTTGTACAGTTATTTATGGCAGAATATTTAGAATAGTACAGCTAATTCATCATGATGCCCCAGGTTAATCTTATATGTTTTTGACTGTAGATTTGGCATCTGTTGTTTTTTTTTTTTTCCCTCTCTCTCTCTCTCTCTAAGGATCCCTGATTCTTTTCAGGGGATATGCTATTTGAAAACCATGATCTGAATGTTGGAAGAATTCATTGCTGCTGAATAACTTGTAGTTTTTAGATTATTTTTTTTCAGTTTCCAGAGCTACAGTTTATCTACATCTTTATCTGCGCAGTTATATATATACACCCAAAATTTTTATACTATTTCCTCTTGAACCTATCAGACTGCTTTGTTTTGTTTTTTAAGAGAGAGAGAGTCAAATTTTTATTTTTTCATCTAGCTTGTGTTTTCTTCCACTGAGTTGTGTGTGTGGTGCTGGAGATTGAACCCAGGTCCTCATGCATGCCAGGCAAGTGATCTACTGCTGAGCCATTTCTCCAGCCTCTCCATCAGATGGTTTTAAAGTCTCCTCCAAAAACCATGTGTTAATGACTTGATCCCCAGCTTGGTGCTATTACAAGGTGGTGTAAACTTTAGGAGATAGAGCCTAGTGGGAGATCTGTGGGTCACTGGATCATTGAAACTGAGTTCTTGAAAGGGATTGTGGGAGCTTACCCCCTTACTCTTCCTTTCTGTCTCTTCCCAGCCATGAGGTGGCTGATTTGCTCTATCATATGCTCCTGCTGTGATGTGCCTTGATAGGCCCAAAGCAACGGGCCTGTGGACTGAAACCCCCCAAACAGTGAGTCAAAATAAAACTTTTCTCTTTATAAGTTTATTTTTTGGGGTATTGCTATAGTAATGGAAAGCTGATTAACACATATCCTATCTCTATACTAGCACTTTTATTATCATGATCACCAATGTCCCTCTGGTTTCTAAATCCCATGGTTAATTCTGTTATGAGCTTTTACCTTTCAGCTACTTTGGATACAGTTGATCCCTCATTTTCCTCTGAAATATTTTATTGCCTTATCATTATTTTCTTCTCAAAATATCTACTTAGAAAGCTTGGAGTCCTCTCATTTAGTATATCTAAAGCTACATTCTGGATTTTCCTTCTGAAATTTTCTCCAATGTAGTTTTCTGCTCCGTAAGAGGTGGCTCCAGCCTTCTAACTTCTTAGGACCAAACCTTGAAATGAGTCTCAATTTCTGCTTCTTATTCTAAACCACAAATTCTGTCTAATCCATCAAAGTTAATACTCTTGATTCTACCTTAAAAGTATATCTAGTACTGGATTATTTCTCACCACCTTCATCACTACAATCCTACAGTAAGCCACTATCATTTCTTACCATCAAAATGATCTATCTTCTCTCTACATTTCCACACTTACCTCTAGAGTCTTGGGAGGAATAATCTCATTAAAATGTAAGTCATTTCATTTCATAGAACTACTCCAGACTCTTCAACATCTCCTATTGTCAAAGAGAGAAAAAATAGTATTATTAAATTGGACCATTAGACTCTGAATGATTAATGCCATTATCAGCTCACTTTATATTCTTTTACTCTTTACACTGTTCCCCCTTGCTCTTTTTTGAGCATTTCAAGGATGCTCCTACATGAAGTTTGCACTTGCTGTTTCTACCTTGTGGAGTACTCTCTTCTAGATAGTTTCATGGCTAGCTCCCCTCCTTTTAAGGTCACCCTCTCCATTGTATTTATCATTATTATTCCATATATTTTAATTATTTATTAATTTCTTATATATTCTTTGCCACTCAACTCTAAACTCTATGAGGGCAGGGATAATGCCTAGAATACAGCAGAAATTTATACATATTTTTTTAAAAAAATGAATAAAGAAACATTTCCTGAGCACCTACTATGTGCCAGGGAGTGTGTTATTTGCCTGCACATGGTGTAACACATAATTCCTGCTTGCAAAGGTAGTGGTAGAGGCAATTGGGCAATTTCCAAACAATGCCTCTCATACTATTCTTGCACTAGCAAGAGTCTAGTCTATTGTATGGCCACATTGCCTTTTGACTTTTGAGAAAGCCCTACTCTGAAAATAGCCTTGGGGGCCAGCTCTGAGAAAGCCAAATTTGGAATTGATGCCACCTCTCATTGTGGCTTTGAGAAAATCCAAGAACCTTTCTGCTTTCTGTTTCCCCAGCTGTAAAATAGGATTAATAGTTTCTGCTTCATGGGAGTCTTTTGAGGATTCTTTCATTCATGTAGTAATATTTATTGAAAATGGTAAGTGCTAAGTAGTATTATGCCTAATTAATTAGGTCCTCATCTCCCTGGTGTGGGTTATGGTGTCTGGCTGGTCATTAATAAAATATGCTGGAAGCTTTGCAGATTTTCCTTTCAGAGCTCTCCTGATGGCTGCATAAGCAGTGCACGAATTGGGCATCCAACCTTGTAGTTAAATACGTACAGCTGTTTGAGTTCTACCACATTCACATTTATTTAGTTGTCAGACAATACAAAATTGGAAGGTGCTGAAAACACCAGTTAAGAAAGAAAAATACTACAAAGGATCCTAGGGTGGTTAGTAATAAAAACCAGGAAATAAAGCTAAGATTCAATTTGGAATTTGCCAGATAATACCAATGGGAATCTTAACACCTCCTCTGAAAAATTCAAGTGGGAATGAGATAATAGTCAAATAATAAGCTATATTATAACTAGATGCCATGGATGACATTATAGAGGAAATTATGTAAGGCTGTAGAAACCAATAAAGGATAATATTTATATTTTTGTCATAGCATAATAAAATATATTTTTCTGGGAATATAGTTACAAGAAAACTGTTATAATCTGGGTTGTTCAGAAAGCAGAGACTTTTTGCTATTTTACCCTCAAGTGCAATAATAGAGGGCAAAAGTGAGACATAAGCAAAGTGAAGCAGAGGAGGAAAACCACAACTAGCATGCAATACTGAGCTAGCCATTGTTATATGCAATGACTATTCAACACATGGGAACATAGTCTTCTGACCTTCTTGGGAAATATGCCAAAGTTGGGAGGCTAAGTCTCAGGACTTACACCATATATGCATTCAAATATTCCTACCTTCCTGAGCTTTCTAACCCTTTATTCGATACCTTGCCAAGGAAGTAGTTGTGTCTTGAACTCATTTCCTATTTCACCATCACTGAATTCAAGTTTCTAAGGACCATTCCAATAAACTATTAGGACTGATTCTGAGAGGCCTTGACACAGTGTTGAACCCTGAATGTCCAAGTCAAGATCTCCTGACTCTAGCCTTGACTACACCCTTTCACTCCTCGCCTGATTTAGAATATACCAAGAGTTGGAAACTGAGAAGATTGTTTAAGATAACTTCTGATCTAGTGGAAGAACTTTTCCTGAAATATTGTTCAGTGGCAGTCATTGTGTCACAGTTTATATAAATCATTGACAAAGGGGAGGGGTGTAGAGGGGTGCTGGATTGAACACAAGGCCTTGTGCATGCTAGATGGGATAAATCCCCAGCCCTTGTACTCTCAGCTTCTGCGAGTTTCTGATCTTTACTGTCGTGTTCACTGTTATTTTTCCTTTGTCAGTTCCTTCTCCCCAATTTGTACTTTAAAGGGGCATATTTCTTTCTCAGGCTACTTCTTTGGTCATCTGGCTTTCTCCATCAGAACGTACAACCTCCACGTCCTCATATAAACCTTTAACTTCAGTTCTGCACTCTCGCAGTCAGAGAGCCCCAGCTGTCCGCTAGATAGTTTTACTTGGATAGGTCTCTCAAAGTGAAGACATCCCTAACAGATGTCATATTCTTTTTGTCTCCAGTCAGCTGCTTTGGCTGTTCCCATCTTGGTGAATGGGACTACCAGGCAGTTGTCTACTAATATGGTTTGAGTGTCTCTCTCCAAAAATTCATGTTTAAACTTAATCCACATTGTGGTGGTATTTAGAGTTGGGGCCTTTGGGGAGGTGATTAAGTCATTAGTGCTCCACCCTCACAAATGGATTAATGCCATACAGAAGGACTGGAGGGAACTACCTTAGGTCCCTTTTTACTCTTCCACCTTCTGCCATGTGAGGACTCAGAAAGAAGGCCCTCAACCAGACGCTGAATGCTAGCACATTGACCTTGGACTTCCAGCCTCCAGAACTGCAAGAAATAAACTTCTGTTGCTTGTAAATTTCCCAGTCTGTGGTATTTTGTTATAGCAGCACAGATTGAAACATTTACCAAAGTCAAAAATTTAAGCCGAAAAACTAAATGACTTTCCTCTCAACCTAGCCTTCCCTTTGTGTAAATTTCCAATGGATTCTAAAGCTTTAAAAGTCTTTTTGCTCACTTAGCTCAGTTCTCATACTTCACAGATTTTTAGTGGTAAATTCATTAGGCCTCAAAACCCTTGTTTCGAACCAGTACGCAACATGTCTTTGGACTTTGATCCTCTGTCTTATCAACACTTTCGTTTTGCTTTGTGCTTTCTTGAGTTAACACAAATCTCCATTTCCCCCATTTCTTCTAAACCCTTTCAGTATTCCCTCCAGGACTAAGTTTGCAATCCCAGGGCTGCAAACACTTTAAGCATACTGTTTACTGATACCAGAGAAAAAACTCGCAGGACTCGATGGAGAGGGTTTGAATGTTTTATTACTTACACACGCTTCAGCAGTGGTAGGCTGGGATACGGTGGAGCTCCAACCCCATGCCTGCAAGCAGGGGAAATATAGAGGATGGACTGCATGTCCACTGTGCAGATGGATTTCTTCAGATGTTTTGTGAATACATTGTCTTATTTTACAGCAAAGGTCCCTCTGCTTTGGTCCTCACCCGAAATTTGGAGATAAGGGAAGTGGCCAGTTTCCCTTCTCCATTGCTTTTGTTATCACCTCTTTAGAGTCCGTCTTACCTAACTGCTTGGAACAAGAAGCTTTTCTAGGCACTGACCAGTGTTTATCCCCACAGTGCCATAAAGAGAAAACTTCAGGATATCACCAGTCGCTTCTGGAAATATTCCTTATATTTCCTTTGCTGCATCTGATGTCCTCCTCTTCGCCGAAATTCTATCTACCCTGAAATCTCATCACCAACATACCTCATGGTTGAGAGGCTCCCCCATATTCTTGATTCTTAGCACTACACTTTGTACATAGTTGAAACTTAAGTAAATATTTTGAATGACTAGACCCATCCCCTTCACTTTCTCCCCATTACTGCTGTCATAATTCAGGTGTTCATCAGCTTTAACTTAGCTTACCACAAGTATAGTCGTCAATCCCTATTATTTGCAGATCTCATGCTTGCAAATTTGTCTAATTGTTAAATTTTATTTGTACTCCCCCAAATCGATATTTGCAGCACTTTCACAATCAGGAGCAGAAAATGAAAAATATGACTTGTCCAATAAGTCCATTTTCAATGGAGGTTGAACAAGCAGTGTTCTGACTTCTTTTTTTTAGCTCTCATATTGTAAATAAGTATTGGTTCTGAGGTCTCCTTAGTGACATATTTTTTGTATTATTGTGCTTTTTTGATGATTCCACTGTTTAAAATGCCCCCAAGAATCGTGCCAAAGTTCTGTCTAGTGTTCCTAAGTGCAAGAAGGCTATGGTGTGCCTTATGGAGAAAACAAATGTGTTAGATATGCTTTGTTTAGGCAAGACTTACAGTGTTGTTGGCCATGATTTCAATGTTAATGAATCAACAATATGGTACATCCAGAAAAAGAAGGAGAAAATTTTGCCGATTTTTACACAGGGTACTCCAGAAAGTGCTAAAGTAACATCTCTTGCGTGTGATGATGTTATGAAAAAGATGAAGAAGTGGCTAAATTTGTGAATTGGTAAGATGATGACCAACTAAAATAGCAAAAGCAAACAGTACTTTTGTGAGGCTGAAATTTATGATCACATTATCCAGGATTAGGAAAATGCTTAAATCTTTTCAGCAAGTGTTATTATAAAGATATACTACATTTCATTATTTATAAAGTATATGTACGCACAAACACAGAGTGTCTTTAGACACAAACACACATAAAACAAGGTTATATATGATCAATTGATGAAAGAGTTGTGACCAGAAGCTTTGCCCACAGAAATCTCACCCTATACTTCTCCTGGAAGCTCTTCACTAATTCAGCGTTCACAGTGACTTTAGAGAGCATAACTACCACAAATAATGATAATTAACTGTATGTCCTAATCGGTCATACCGTATCCAGGTTGTCCCTACTGTTGCCTGGAGGATTTTCTAAAACTAATATTTAATCATGTCATTGCCATGTTTTAAGTATTTCAAAGCTTTGCATAACTTTCAGAATAAAGTTGGGATTCCTTAGTTTAGAATACAACTTGGGCCTCATTTCTTAGCACTGATCCCACCCACATGTCCTTTGTTTCAATTGTCACAATTTCTTGCCTTTTCACTGATTCTTTTATGCCCCCCCCCTTTTTCAGTTAAGTCAGAGATAGTGTCCAGTGGAACTTTATTTTAGTTCACTGGAAAAGCATCATTGTGTTAGTGGCAACAGTGAGCATTATAGCTCTAGAAGGAAGAATGTCAACTCATCTTTGGGGCAGACTATTTGGTAAAAGCCATCTAAATTTAAAAAGGGGGGGGGCTGGAAAGGTGGCTTTTGGTAGAGTACTTGCCTGGCATGCTCAAGAACCCAGGTTCAAACCCCAGCACCACATACACAACTAAGTGCATGAAAAACAAAAAATAGATGAAAAAATCAATAAAATTGACTCTCCCCATCACCTCTCATGCCTTCTACATTTTTCTGTACATTCATATGTTCTGTTCCCTCTCCTCAAATATATTTTCTTCCTTTCTGTCAGTCAGGTAGTTAATGCCTATTCATCATCCTAACCTTATCTCTAAAGTACTTTTCTCTGGGGATCTTCTCAACCCCATGGTCTGATCTAGATGCCCCTCCTCCGGGCCCAGGATACCTCTAACACTGCATGTACTTGGATACTTGATTTCCTTGTCTGTCTTTCACTAGGTTAGAAAGTCTTTTGAAGGAGTCTTATCTTTGATTTTCTTCTACCAAGTACCAAGGACAGTGCCTGGCATATTTAGCATATAGAAAAGCTAAAAAATATATTTGTTTAGTGAATTCACAATGAATACCCAGTTTAAAGAAATCTGTTACCTTCAAGTATTTGCGCTTTCCAGCCAAACATTCCAAGTTCATACAGCTCTTTCCCAATAAATGTATTATTCAGAACATTTTTGATGTCTTATCACCAAGATCCATCTTTACTTGCTTTCCAGTTATCCAAAAGTTGATTTTAAACTGTGCTATATTTGGAACATGATGACTCATGTAAGAGATACAATATCAAAACTGTAAAGCATAATGGTTTATTTTCTTTGATTGATATATGATAACTGGAAATGAATGAATGAGTATTAATGCAGCCTTAATATTTCTTTTTTTCCTTTCTTTCCAGCTACATGTCAGTCTGTTGATTCCTATTGAGGTGTTTTTAATTAAAATCCTTATGAGTTTTTCAAATATATTGTTGGTGAACTGAATATTCTCAATTCATATTGAGAAAAATTATAATTATTTATTACAAATAGAGGATTTACTGCTTAATTCCTATTTCATTTTACACAACCACTTTGCTTCATTGTTACACCCATACACAATTGGAAATGTGAGTTCTTTTATCTTGCTCTCCTTCTTGACTTCATGCCACATGTTTTTACGCAAGCGCTTGATAACAACATTGAATTGGCCTAAGAATCCTGCCATTGGTTTTACACCTGAAATTTAGCTAAATTCTTTTAGTGAAATAGTTTGCTATTTAGAAATCCCTTGTCTTAGTATGTTTTGTGCTGCATTTTAACAGAATAACACAGACTGTGTGATTTATAAAAATTAGATTTATTTCTCACAGACCTGGAGACTGGAAGTCCAATATCAAGGTGCAGGCATCTGACGAAGGCATTTATGCTCCTTCATCCTGCAGCCAGAAAGCAAAAGGACCAGAAAGTGGAAAAGCATGCTATGAATTAAACCCCAGCCTCCAGACCTTTTGTAACTGGCAGTAATCCATTCTTGAGAGCAGAGCCCTCGTCTAACCACCTCTCAAAGTTTTCACCTCTTAACACTATTACACTGGAGTTTCAGATTCCAACTCATGCTTTTTTTAAAGCATACCTCAAGCTATAGCATCCTTCTAACCATATTATCAGCTGGCCTAAAGTTACACATATAGGTCATGGTAGAGGTCATACGTTACAATGGAAGAACATAGGTTTATAAAAGGCACAGTTGAGTAAATTCCCATCTTCACCTCTAGTAGCTGAAAGCTGGCAAATGACACAGACTTTCTGAGACCCATTTTCCTTATCTGTAATTTGGAGACATCAAATCTTTATTGGGCTTTTGTAAGAATAAGACTAATAAACACAAAGAGCCCGTTATAGTGTGTGATACACAAAACACTTAGAAAAATGACAATATTTTATAACTGGCTAACATGAAAAATTTGTTAGATGTCCTCCAGAAGTCTGGAGAGCTATGTCACTATTCTAAACTTCAGCTGGTAAACACATCAAAAAGACTGAGTTTGCCATTCAGCCTGTGTGATCTTAATTGAAACTTGCCCCTGATTAGATTTTCCTACTTTGTAAAAGGACAAAGATAAATTTCAGCACAAAAATTGTAGGTTGGGATGATTTATTGCTCTGGTCCCATTGATTGTTTATTCCTAACAAATAGTCCAGAGAAAAGTGTGCATGTTCCCCCACATTATTAGCACCTGGTAATCACCATGGGTGGTACACATCTAGTAATCAATTCTTCCCGATTGATGGTAAATACTTGGACCCACTATTTTCAGTGTGGCATTAGCATACTTTTGCTTATTTTAGCATTTTTATGCTAGCACTGTTAGACTTTTTACCTTTCTCCTGCTGGAGCTGGCTCCTTTCTTTGCAGTTCTTTTTTCTTTTCCCCCAGTTTTTATTGCACCTTGGCCTTTAGCAAACAAATACGTACGATCTAGTGGCAAGTACCAATCTCATCCTCCATACCTTTCCCCCTTTTTTCTTACTGTGTTTCTTTAGATCATTATAAATCCCACTTTCTTCACTAATCTTGTTCCTAACAATGTCCAAAAGTCATCTTGGTGTGCTCCGGTCTCAGGGAACCCTGAATGATTCCCAGGGGTTGCCGTACTTTTCTACACATACTTTGAAAACAGGTTTCTGATGAAATTCTCTAGTGTTATCCCAGGGACTGGTGTTGACTCCAGCACTCTGCATCTGCAGGGTGCCATTTTCCACTTGTAGACAATCAGGACATTTAACCTGTCCCCAGCCTTCTGCCATCGCAGCTGTTCTCCACACTCAGCGGCTGCTTCTGACAGTGTTTCTAAGAACACACCTGTACATTCCCCCCAGTTTCCCCGGGAAGAATATTCCCGAATCTGGAGACTTGAACTTATTCAAAACAGGTAGGAGCTCTCTCATCACCTCTTCACCTAATTTGAGCTTTATCTCCCTCTTATTCATGTTTGTTCCACTCTTTTCAGTTTGAAGATCATTTTCCTTGCTAGAGAAAATAGAAGCAAATTAGGAGATGAGTAGTTCTTACTTTCTATAATCTGTAATCAGATGGAAATCAAACACTTAACCTGCTTTTCCTTGTTCTTTTCTCACTCTCAGCCTGAAAAGTTTCTTCTCGCTAGTTTTTGACCTTTTGTGCATCTAAACTTATTGGAATTCCAGTTTTCTTCATAAATTCCGTAGCACCATTTTTCTCTTCTATTTTCTTGATTGTGTGCCCTTCTCTATATCTTTACATGCTTTCTTTTTAAACATGAATTTAACAAAACACCCCCAAGCACTCTGAGTTTTTTTTCTTTTCAGATTGTTCTCCTTTTTGTTAAATGTTTAGATAATTTAAAATTAAATGTAAGACTTTCGTGTTTGAGAGTGCCCCCTGCCCCACCATTTGAACCATGGAAGTGGAGTCTTCAACCTAGCTTGAGCTGCCAGCCGAATAAACCTTGTGAAATGGTGTGGCAGCCCTGCTATAAGTCTATTTAGTAAGGGGAAGAGGAAGTTTTTGGCACAGAATGCAACCTAGGAGGAGATGGAGACAGGCGTGTCAGCTTGGCCTGAGAACAAAACCTCTGATGAAACAGACTGCTCAAGAATAGAGCTGTTCTGAGTAAGCATAGGATGGTGGCTGTCACTTGAATTCTTCCCTGTCCTTTTGTACCAGAGAGCTCTTATTTAAAGCTAGAAGATATGTAGATAAACTTGGCTCATACTCCAAATTCCATGACCTGAGAATGTCCAAATCTAAATCCCTCCTTTTGACTTCTGCAAATTCCTAGAATTGGGTCATTTTCTGAGTACTCCAAGAAGAAGAGGAAGAGTGTGTGTATGTGTTTGGGGGTGGAGTGGGGACAGTGTTAAAGAGCTTGAAATTTTCTGCAGACCATCTAGAGGCCAGATCCAGGAAATGGTTATTATCATTATTGCAATGCATTCAGATTCACAGGAACATCATCTGGGGTTTTTTTTCTTTGCCCTCCGGAAAGTCTTCAAGGATAAAACTCACTACAAGACTAGGAGTATAGCCTAGTTACAGAGCACTTGCCTAGCATGAGGGAGGTCCTAAGTTGGATCCCCAGCACTGTACAACAAACAAAGGCTCTCTACAAACACACACACGCACACACACACACACACACACACCACCAGGTGAATAAGCAGCACCCAGTAGGTACTTGATAAATGTTTTGAATTAACAAAATCATTCAGCTGGAGGACATAAATATAAATATATTCAGCATTACTTCCTTTGGTGGTTACAGATTCTAAACTGACATAATTACTTTGTCCTAAATTCCCTGTGATGCTCACCTGACCAAGTAGTTCTCCCTTGTCTTCAGAATTAATCTCAGAGATGCAGCTCCCTGTCACTACTCGTGTTTCTGTGAAATGACACTGTCAGCAGGCAAGCCAAGAATTTATCAGACATTCCACTTTTAGCAGAATGATTTTCCTAGCAGCTTTCCTGATAATTGAAGTCTCTCAGTACCACTACATTTGATCTCCTTGCCAATGATGTCATGTGGTTAGAATTACATTCAGAATCACATAAACGAATATAAACACATTAAAAGAAGAAAAGTTTTTATTTTTCCTGTTTTTGTTTTTTAATCCTATTAAGTTCAAAACATCTTACATCACCATATTTTGTATGTAACTCTATGAAATATTATTTTCTTCCAAAGGAAATATCCAATTCTCTACCCTGTACATGTGTTTGACCGGGGCAGGGGGACTTCATAGAGGAAGACATACATTATCTTTAAGGTCTTTTATTGGCTTTTCCTAATTTACCCAAGTCCAAAGATCCATATAAATACTATTTTGTCCTAATCCATAATCTCTTATCCTTCCTCAGTTGCTTGTCAAGCTTAAAACCCAACAGAACCTAAATGACAAGATTCCTCTGTATGCTGTCTTGGGTCTGGTGTTCGTCTTTGTACAGGATACAGACATGTAGTCCATACTGAAAACCTTTCACACCATTTCATGGCATTTTTGAGTCAGGTGAAGATTGACAGGGGGGTATATATATCACTCAGTTATAGTGTTGTGAGGCCTGGAGTTTGATATCCAGCACTGAAGGAAAAGAAGGAATTGGAAGGGAAGGGAAGAGTTAGCGGGAACAGAATTCCCAGTCTTTCTCTACCTCTGGCAGCTGAAGAGCTCATTGGCTCGGCCACATCTGTTTCTTCTCTTACTAAAACATTCTCAAGCAAGCTTATTGCAGAACTTTGAGATAAAGATGTTTTGAAATGAAAAAGAAATGTTCATGGAGTTTGGAAGAAAGGCAGGAGCAGCTTCAGTGAGAGGGAAATGCATGAGAAAGGATTTCTAAAAGAAGGGCTATGCTTCATTTTAGAGAACTTGAGCTGCACAGGTTCTTAGGTTCGCAGTGTGATTTTGGTTGGCTGACTTGCTTCTACAGCTGCCAGAGACTGGACCGCAGGAGTTCATGCTTCCCACAGGGTTACAGTTTGTTTATTCCTATCTGTGATGTCTTCTGTAATTTTTTTTGAGGGGGAGGGTAGGAACTATGCCATTAATTTCTGTATCCTCAGTTCCTAGCCCATGATAAGTATTTAATAAATTATTGCTGAACTGCAGACTAGAAGAGTTTTATGTAACAAATAGGGGAGATGGGAATTTCCTTATCTGTGCACCTCTACCCTTTACTAAGCCTGAATTGTTTGGACTTTTAATGCCATCACTCTCAATTTAAGATTTCTTCCTGCTTAAGGACATTTTGCTGCTACTAATTTAGTAGAAAACAAATCTGGGGATCTTCTTATATGATTTAACACTATGCTACAATGAGCAACTGCAATAGAAGATTTGGGGAGAGATACATGAGCGTGTCTGGTCTTGGGGCAAGTTAATCATACTGCTAAACGCATCTATCACCTGACAGCCTGTTCTCTCCATCCAAGAAGTAGTTATGTTCTGTGAATGGTCTTTCCAGTCAAACACATTGATCCCATGCACCAAAAGGTGAAAGATGGCCCTTTCTCCAAAATCATCATTTGAAGATTTCTTAAAGCACTAAATTTGAAAAACGAAAAGAAGGAAAAGTTCTGCTTTTTTCCTGTGATATATATTTGAATGTTTAAAAATTATCAGGTATCAAAACCTTTCAAAAACTCATTTTGTTATTTTTTTTTTCCGTTTTCAACACAGTCCTGCTAGAGCCTTGTGAATATGTGATTTTTCATAACTAAAGATGGCAAACTGTTCATCATAAAACTAACACTCCACCATGTTCTTATTAGTGAAGGAATGGTGAACATTTGTACTGATGAGAAACATATGCATTTGAGTTTGGGGAACTTAAACACTTTTTCAGGTGAGGAATTTGAAATCTAAAGAGCCCAAGGCAGGCTTTTGTCAAATGCCACCAAGTCTATTGTCAGAAAAAGAATCCAGGCTTTTAGACACTCAGTCTAGTATTCTTTCAACCATACTCAATATTTCAATAAAGTAAAATTTATTTCAAGAAAAATGTAATAAAAGTCTTCCATTGCCACCTTTAATATTTTCATTTTTGTGTAATAAGAGGAGAACATATTAATCTCTCAAATATTTATTGATTCTTTACTATATATTGAGAATGATATGAGATATCATAAGAGAGCAAAAAGGAAAAACAAAGAATGAAAGAAGAGAAAAAGAAATATAATACATAATTCTTGCCAGCTATGAATTCATAGTGTTATTGCTGTTGATCATGGAAAATCAATAACTGTTTAGAGGCTAGAAATGATAATTATGTTGATGGTCATTAGTTATAGTAATCTTGATACAAATTCTCTTTCCATAGCACCTTTAGCATTTAAAAACCACCTCATTTAATACTTATGGCACTGTAGACTGCTATTCCTTCCATTTCACAATTGAGGAAACTGGGGCTCAGATTGTCTTAAGGTGATAGAACCTTTGAATGACAGAGGGAAAAGGACTAATCAATTCTAATTTGTACAATAGAGCCAATATGAGGGAAATTGCTTAAAAATGAGAATTCTTGTAATCAGCTAAGCATGGTAAATCTTATAGTGATTTAATATTGAAAAGTTGCACAAGATAATTAAATGTCAGCAAACACTACTCTAGTAAAATAATAATGTAGGCAACCAAAAAGGGAAATGCTTGCTTTATCTTTAAGCAAGTTTATTGTAGTAATGACATACAATAAAATGTAAGCATTTAAGTATATGATCTGATATGTTTCAACATATGTAGGCAGCCATATGTAGTATGCAGTATGTAGCCATATGTTGCATGTAGTCACTCTTTCTGGCCCTACTTGCCTTGTCCCCTTCCTCCAGGCAGCCACTGCTCTGCATTCTGTCACTACAGATTACCTTTCATTTTCTATAATTATAGACAAATGCAACCACACCTCTGGCTCCTTTCACTCAGCATAATTGTTTTGTGATTCATCATTGTTATAGCACATATCAGCAATTCTTTTTAATTGCTGAGTAGTGTTTCACAGGATGGATGTACCACAGTATGTTCATCCATTTGCCTGTTGATGAGCACTTGCACTGTTTCCAGATCTTAGCTTTTATGAACAGAGCTGCTATGGACATTTGTGTACAGGTCTTCATATAAGTGTATGCTTTTATTTTTTCTTGGGCAAATATCTAGGAATAGAATGGCAGGATTAACTTTTTTAAGACAATGCCTAATTATTTTCCAAAGTGATTGTACAGTTTTACATTTCCACTGGCATTATGATTTACAGTTCCTCCATATTCTAATAATAACTTGGGATAGTCCATCTTTCTAATTTTAGCCATTGGGATAGATATGTGACTGTGTCTTGTTATCACTTTAATTTCTATTTCTCTAGGAGCTCATAATATATATGTGTTTTCTTGTTATTACTATCATCTACATATGATTTTTAGTGAAATGTATTTATTAATTTTTTTGTTCATCTTCATTTTTGTTATTATTATCTTTTTATTGGTATACCAATTCTTTATACCTTGTGGATACAAGTGTCTTGTGATTTACAAGTTTTTTTAACCAGTTTCTGCTGGTTTTTCAATTTGTTAACAGTGTCTTTCAAAGAGGAGATGTTTTGAATTTTGGTATAGTTCAATTTATTAATTTGTTTTTATGGATTGTGTTTTTATGTCATGTTTATGAAATATTTTCCTAATCTAATGCCACAAAGATTTTCTCCTATATTTCCTTCTTGTTGTTTTATAGGTTCAGATTGTACATTTGGGGCTACATTCCACTTGGAGTTAATTTTTGTAATAGATATGATGCACAAACTCATTTTACCATCAGATAAATTTTCTAATTCAACTGTGCAATGGTATTCAAAGAAGAATTGTGGAAACTGCTTTGCTGGAACCATTTTCAATAATGTTAAGGAGCTGACTAAGGAAACAAGCCTACATGCATAGAAGACAGCAGTGCCATTTGCCTGTTTTTCTGATTTTTGGAATGATTTCTTGAAATAATTTTGCTGACATCAAAGCATTTAAAATTCCTAAAGTTACCCATGCTTGGGTGAAAGGTTGTCAAACACACATTTTAGACCCACCAAGGGCATAGCAACACATAATCTAGGGGAACCATAGATATGTGTGGGAGGGGAGGGGAGAGGAAGGGGGAAGGAGAGGAAAAAAATAAATGTTCTCTGGACAATAAAAAAATGCTTTACACTTCAAAAGCAAAATAATAATAATAATAATAGAAATAAATAAAAATCTTAAAATTCACACATTGAATTGTACAAAATTTTGTAAAATAATAATAAATAAATAAAATTCCTAAAATTCACAAATTGAATTTCACAACATTTTATTTTGCATTTTTAAAATTTGTTACAAAAATTGATAGAGACTTACACAATCAGTGTTCATATACTCATCTCTCAGATTTAATAATTACTAAATTTCGTTAAACTTGCTGCATCTATTTTTTGTTGTTATTACTGAAGTATTTTAATTTTTTCCGCATTTTTAATTCATGCCTTATGGTTATACATAACGATTAAATTTGTTGTTACATATTCATACATGCACACAATATAATAATATAATTTGGTCAATATCTTTCCCCAGTATTTCTCCTTTTCCTTCCCTCCTCTCTCCTCCAGTCCATTTCTTCTACTCTATTGCTCTCCCTTCAATTTTCATGTAATTTCACATAGTTTAAGACTCCTGGATAATATTTTTATGGATGTTCCAACCTTTGCTAATTTTGTTACCTTCAAAATATGAGAAGCACAAAATTTTCCCTAATCCAATAGAAAATTCCATATATATGTATCTGCTTTGAGTAACCCATCTCTTCCCCTTCTCCTCTTTCTGGTCTTTCTTCTTCTTCCACTTGACTGATGTTGGGGGTGAAATTTCAGAGTTTTCATCGAACTCATTACTCCATTTTTTCAAGGAGAATATTCACTTGCGTACTACTTGGATTTTAGCTGAGAGATAGTATCTTCTTAAAAATGATAACTTACTGTCATATCCATTGTTCTACATAGATTTCTTTTTTGTAGTTTAATCTTTGTAATTAAATGTCTTACTAGGTGAAAGATAGGCGAGCAGAGTTCTTTTTGGAATATGACTAATGTCATTTAATTCAAAATTGTGGTCATGACCCCTAGGAAGTCCTAGAGAAGTTTTGGAGAAATATGGAAATTACCAAAAGTATCTCAGAAATGCAAGTTTTGTAGAGTATTAGCCACTTTACATGCAGCCATTGGGGTTATATGCACATGGGGGAAAAGTGGCCACTCTTATTTCTAGCCCTTCTTTCTCTTCTGCCTTGAACATAACTTAAGATGTAGGTACAGATTTTGGAACTGAGACATTCAGTCTTATCCTGTCTAATGTTGGAACCTGAAAAATGAATTGTTATTTATTGTGTAAGAAAGACAACATGAAATGAAATAAGAATTAAAGGGATGACGGAGGAGAATAGAGTTAGATTTTTATGTACAATAAGTACTAATGTACATCTAGGAGTATCAAAATTCCACCACGCAGGAAACTGTTCAGAAGATTAATTTTCCACATTGAATTAAATAATTTTGGTAGAGTATTTTCCACATTAAATAGTTCTGGTAGAGGTGTGCTATGATTTGGATGTAGAATATTTCCCAAAGGCCCATGTGGCAACAGTGGGTCCAAGGTGCTGCCACTGGAAGTTGATGGGCCTCAAGGGAGATCTGCAGGTCAGTGGACCGTGCCCTTGGAGGCAACTGAGAAAATCCCATTTCTTCTTTCTTGTTTGCTTCCTGGCTTATGAGGTGAGCATTTCACTCTGCCACTTTCCTACTATGATATGCTGCTTCAAGAGAAGCCAACACAATGGTACCCCTTGATCATGGACTTGAACCACAGCACCATAAAACAAAATAAACCTTTCCTCTTTGTGAGCTAATTAACTCAAGTATTTTGTTATAGTGATGGTAAGTGACTAACACAAGGTCTTACTGATAAGCAAGTGCTTCCCTGTCTTCTCTGCTCTGCTCTTTCCTGCCTTCAGAGAGTGCAAAGCCAGAAAGAATACTTTTTACTTTTTTATACCTCTCTTCAGTGTTGCCAATATATGCTTTTGGGAGAAACGCTGGATGCTATCCCATGTCTAATCTCCCTTCTTTCTTAGTTAATAGAGCTCAAGTTTTTCACGAGAACAGTGTATTCAGTTAGAAGATTACATTTTCCAACCTCTTTGTAGCTAAGTGCAACTATGTGGTTAAATTCTGCCAGCGAGATATAAGCAGAACTGTTTTGTGGGATTTCTAAGCAAGCTAGCTAGAAATTATCTGCCTTTCTAATTCTTTTATATGAAAGAGCAATAAGCTAATTTGTTGAAATCACTACTGTTTAGGGTTTTCTGTTACATGCAGCTGAACTGAAACCTAACTGATACAATATGACATTACAATTATAAGCAAATTCTAAGAGATGCTGGTAAAAGGACAGAGCCAGCATCTTAGCATTTCTTGGAAAATCCCTGACAACTGTCTTCAGTCCGAAGCTTTGGTCTAATCTCAATGCGAGTCTTTCAATGCCTGCCTAGACTTAACCAAGAGGAAATATCATTCTAGGGAGTGTTTATGCATCTCTTTATTATAGAAACAAAGTGTGTTACATATTTTAAAATCAAATTAGTGCATGCTTATTATGGAGAATGTAAGAAACTCAAAAATAAATATAGGAAGAAATACAAGTGGAGAAAATAGCTCATGCTGCAATTATCCAAAGATAACTATAGTTAATACTTTTTTTTTTAAGAGAGAGGGACAGTGAGAAAGAGGGAGAGAAAGAGAGAAACAATTTTTTTTTTTTAGAGTTTCACATGCCTTTTGTTGCTCCGAGACTTCATTGTGTACATGATGCTGGGGTTTGAACTCCCATAATTGCATATGCCAGGCAAGCGCCGTAGCCACCGAGCCACCGCTCCACCCCTCCAGCCCCTACAGTAAATACTTCGATGTTTACCTTCAGTCTTTTCCTCTGCTGAGATTCTGTAACACATAAATGAATATAATTATATGTACTTACATTGCACATGTGATTTTGTACTCCATTTTTTCTCTTAAAATATAATAAAATATTTTATTGGTTCTATCCTATTTTCTTGAATAGGTCTTGCATTATCTACCTAATAATGCGCACACAGGTAGTTTGCTGGATATTTTGGTTTTTAACTGAAGATGTGATGTTGCACTTATAGGAAGGATTAGGTGTACAACCCCACTGAAGTTGTAACTTGTATATCTTGATTCCAGAGCTATGCATATTTAGATACAGTTCTACTTTTTTTTGCCAAAAAAAGGTGTTTCATTCTTCATACATGTCTCTTAAAGCAGTGTTTCTCAAACTCCAGTGGTCATAGGCTTGTTATAATACTGACTGCTATCCCTCCCCAGAGATTCTGTTTCAGCAGATCTGGGGTGAGGTCTGAGAACTTGATTTTCTAACACATGCTCACTTGATGCTAATGTTTTAAGAATCATTTTCTTAGAAGACATTTTCTGGGGATTAACTAGTGTCCTTCCTCATATTTTCATACTATCTTTCCCCAAGTCTCAAACCCAAAATATTCCAGATTTTCTTTTGCTAATGTCCACTCACCCCCAATTATTTTTCAGGCATCCCAAATCTGTCCTTTTCCTTTACGTCACAATGGATTTTATTCTCTGCCAGTGTCTTTCTCCTTCTTCACTTTCTTGCCAACCCATAAATGTTAACTTCCCTTTTTATGTTCACATTCTGAATAACATCAGCAGTCCCAACAAAATAGACCCATCTCAAAGGTTGGGGACAGTAATTAATTGAGTTGTGAATGCCAGAATTTTCCTTACAATGGTGGGGTCAGGGGATTTCTTTAAACATTAAGAAATCTCATCCTATCACAAGTAATAAAGCTTATTAAAATAAAACCACAGAAGCAGAATTCCTCATAAAGGGATGTGAGCTGCTTAAATCTTAAAATTATGTTGAGAGGTCAGAAGCATACACATTGAAGTCTGGCACACTTGAGTTCAAATCCCACTTCTGCCACCTGTTAATTATGTGATGTTAGGAAAATTAATCATCCTCTCTGAGCCACCATTTCTTCATATATAAAGCATAAAAAATTTTGCAACTTTGATTTTGTGAATTTTATATGAAAATGAAGGTAAAACAGCAAATTTACTGGCATCTGGTAATAGGGCTATTAATATTATTATTGTTGCTGTGAAATTGCTTCTAAAAGGCAATTCCAGATTCCTACTCCCATCAATAATAGAGCAAGTGGTAAATGTGTAGCTCTTAGTGACTACCTCTAACCTATGGCTTTGTGTCTAGGTTGGGGGTGAAAATAAGATTTTTCTCCTAATTAACTGAGAAAATCTGCTTACTAGAACATGATGGATACAATGTAACTAATGATTCACAATGTAAGAAATTTAGTGGGGTTAATCCATGCTTTTGACTTTGAATTGGTGCAAAATGATACCAAATTTACCTAAGTTAAAAATGTTTAAAATTTAATTTCGGCAATCTTGTTCATAAAATTCTTTGTGACCTTTTTGCAGATGTAGCTCAGACTTTTATAAGTAGGTCCTGGAAGTTATCAGCATGTAACCGTGAATAAAGCATATCCTGCTTTCTGGGTTAGTCAACCAAATACTCCCAGTTCTATCATTCTTTCCTCATAGTCTTTTATTTTTATTTTAGAGAGAGATCAACAGCAAGAGAGAGAAAGAGAGAATCAATTTTATTTAATTTTTCATGTGGCTTTCATTGCTCCTGACCTTCCTTGTGTACATGGTGCTGGGGTTCGAACTGCATCCTAACGCATGCTGTAACCACTGAGTCACTGCTCCAACCCCTCCTCATAGCTTTTTTTTTTTTTTCCCCAGGGCTGAGGACCAAACTCAGGGCTTTGCACGTGCTAGGCAAGCGCTCTGCCACTGAGCTAAATCCTCAACCCCCATAGCTTTTGTTTTACAACTTAGTTGCCTATTTTTGTTGAGTGAAGTTATTGAAGCTGAGCTCCATTTTCAGATTTTTGATTGCTCTTACTTGATATAAAAATATGTCAAATTTCCAATGCCTCAGTTTATGTTTATCAAATATGTACATATTAAAGTGTATTTTATGATTTTAATAAAACTGTCTTGTGATCCATGAAAATAAACTTTCTCTTTGTGAAATGCACCATGAAGTGTAAACATGTTCCGTCTTCTACTTACTATTGGTGAAATCGAAACAGCTTCAAAATCACAAATAGTAATTTGTTTCAGGAGTGACCAGTGAGCCTTCTGTTGCATACATTAAACTCTATTATTCGAGGGAAACATAAAGTAAATCCTGTGTGAGCTGAGTCGATTTTTGTCTTACTGCAAAAAAAGGCACTTGGGTAAAGAAGATGACCTTTGTTAAAAGGAAAAAATTCTTCAATACCTGATGTTCACTGCCAGTGGGTGTTCTGGTGTTGGCCCTTAAAAGAAGCAGGAATCCTATTGTCATACTTTCTAGCTTTAATGATGAAAATTACTTTCAAGTTTGTGTTTCGTCTCAGGCTATAAAAGTTCAGTACCTCCCCAGCACTTGATTCTGGGTCATTTCTTTGGGACCCTCACCCTACTCTGAGACAAAATAAGTGGCTACAGATAAAAAAGCTCCAAGCTTTAGCACGGAGTGTGGAAACTGGCACAGGAGCAAGGCTGTTAATAGCAACCAAATTGATTTTGAACTTCGGGAGATTTGCCTTCCCCCCCGATTCTCAAGGCAGGCTCTGACTTAGATTAAAGCTCTTTCTATTTAAATAGACAGGCACTGTACTGTGGAAGAAGAGGAGAGAGATATATAAATTATGAATTATGAAAGCACAAATATGTATGCAGAGCAATCAGGGGCTTTGAGGGAAGAATGTAATTCATAAACCATCCCTAGATATTAACTCTATATTATTCTTGAGAATTTGTGCAAGAGATTAGAGTTAGGTTGACCCAGCTTTTTAGTCATTGAAAGCAAATGAATACCTTTACTCAGATAAAACATTCAAGTCTCTAGATGACTATATTCAGGAAGAATTGACTATTTAGTTTGCAGAATTTTGCACACTAAGAACATAAATGTTTTGAGAACCTCAAAATATACAACCAAAAGATCTTTCATAGGACTTGTAGGATATCAATTATGGCTTATCAGAGTGTTCGTGTCAGTGTGCAGGGTCCTTTGGCCTCGGATCCTCTTTTTTCCCTTTGGCAAATTATGGAATTAATGTAGTAACAACAGACTCAATTATTTTATAGGTTTCCAGTACCTATTGGTTGGTTCACTCATTCATTTAAATGAATGGTATTTCCTTCATTTTATCAAACTAATGCTCATATCAAAAGTTTACAGTTATTTTGACCCAGCCTGTTAGTAATTGAAACCATGATTTGATAACAACAGCCTTAAATACAAATATAAAAACAAAACCCCTGCCTTCAGTAAGTTTCCAATCTATTAACTATGAGACCACCAGACTTTTTTTTAAGAGAGAGATGGAGATAAAAAGATAGATAGATAGAAAGGGACTCCATTTTATTTAGTTTTTCATGTTGCTCCAACACTTTGTTGTGTACGTGGTGCTGGGGTTTGAACCCTCAACCTTGTGCATGCCAGCTGTAGCTGTAACTGGAGTGTAACCACTCCAGCCCCAAGACCAAGCTTTCTAACTCAGCACCTTAAAGCCCCCCGAAAGGACAGGAACACTTTCAGTTCACCTTCCAAACTTGTCATCCAGGAATTGACATTTGGGGTGGCTTCTGTAGCAGAGCGACAGGTTTGCCCAGGAGTGCATTCCTCTCACTCTGAAGACAGACTTGCTGACAGGAAAAAGTCCTTTCCCTAGCCCTAAATTCATTCCATCCTCACCCCTACTGCCCTCCTTGGACTGGTAGAAAGTTTAGATACTTGTGCTAGTTGTCCTAAGAACTTTTAAAATGAACGACGGCATCTCTTCAGGGATTGGGAATCTCTGTTCTAGATATGATCTCATCTTCCCCCTCATCACTTTTTCTTTGGTAAAAGCAATATACATAATAAGGAGAAATCACACCTATCCAATCTCACTAATAGACACAATTTAAAATGATTAGATGAAGACAGATCAAAGAAATTCATCAAAATTCTAACGATTATAATTTGTAAAAGTTTAAAAACAACTTTTGATTAAAGCAAATGGAGTAGATCTTAACTGTTTAGATTCAGATAATTGGATATTAAGGCCATAACACCTGGTCTGAAACTGCAAAATAACATCAGGCGTTATTCCCATTGTCATTTCAAGATATGCTGATGGTAACTACATAATAAGACTGTTACCCATCTAGAAGTGGGATGACTAAACAACAATCTAGAAAATCTTTCTGCTATTTAGTTAAATTTCAATGTGAGCATAACTTATCTAGTACATGTTAAAATATAAGCAGTAGGTTAAACATGATGTAGGAAGACTGTTCATTAAATTTGGGGGGTTAGATGCAAATATATTGTTTTAAATTTAAATAAGTGATGAAAATACATACATATTGTGAGAAATTAAGCTACACAAAGTATTCGGGCTAAAAATGAAAGCAATCAATTACTTTTATTTCAAACCACCTCCTTCTCTCTCAACCCCCTTTTCTCATTTCTCTTCCCAAGAGAGAACTGCTATATATCCTATATAGTAGGATATATTCTTTTCAAGGAATAGACACACAAACATACATGTATACATATACACATACACGTAAGTAAAGATGTTTTTCTCATAAATGAGTTATATCATTCTATAATTAGATTTTTTACTTGTTGATTCATCTATAAGATTGCTAAATATGAGCAATCTTCATTCTTTCTAACAGATAATTTTATTTTATATTATAAATATACAATAATTTGCTTAATCATTCTTCTTGGAAGGCAGCTATGCTCACCACTATACCACCAACGCTTAATCATTCTTCTTATCATGAATTACTTGCATTGCTTTTTATTCACTATTATAAGCCATGTTGAAATGAATACCTTTGTACATTTGTGTCTGAGTAACATATATTTTTGTGGGATAAATTTTAAAGTAAAATTATTTGATTTTAAAAATAATAAAAAATCCTACCCAAAATGCCATACCAATTTACCTACTCTGTATGCATATAACCATTTCTAGCTTCATCAATACTAAATAATATTTTTAAAGATTTTTTCCTACACTCTAACTGGAATTAATGTGTGTGTTTACTTAACTTTCCCTAATTACTAATTACTATTTATTTTGTCATTATATAAATATATGTTTTTGTCACATATGACATATGTTGTGCATTATTTATGTGTTCTTTCCCTGTATTTCTCCTAGATTTTCTATTATTGACTGATTGTGTATTTTGATATTCTGTAGGTTATATAGTTCTATCATATTTGCCTAGTCTGTCATTTATTTATGAATTATGGTGTTGGGGCTTGCCAACATTTAATATCTTTTTGTAACCAAACCTGTGATTATTTTTGTGAACTCTAAATTTGACTCCTGCTTTGTAAAACCTTCACTATACCAAAATGCTGAAAATTTTCAGTCTGCTATTATCATTATTATTTTACATCTTGAAGTTAATCTCCATTCATTTTTAAGTTATTTAACTTAATTTCAACATAAATTTCCAATTTCCAATCACTGCTTCCTGGTTATTGTGTAATTTCTTCTGGTTTCTAATACAACCATTTTAAAATATGTATTATACATGTGCATGTATTAACATCTCTCCATTCCATTCCATTCTATAGATATCTGTTTATGTCTTGCCCAAGCTATAAAACTTAATTGCCTGTATTTAAAAATTTCTGCATAGGGCAGATTTCCAGTTTTGATTTTATTCTTTTAAGTTTCTTGCCTATGCTTATACATTGTCTCTTCTTGACTTTTAGGATCAGTTTTTCAATTACTATACCAAATCTCATTATATTTTATCATTCCTTATTAATCAGTATTTGTAGTGATCACAGAAGCTTTCTCCTTTCTCACTCAATGTTTGAAATTTTCTCTGAAAATCATGTAAATCTTGAAAGAATTGTAAAGATAGAGCTCTTTACAAGCTTATTATGAATAGTTTGCTCATAAGTTCAAGGGAAACATTGATCATGTACCTCAAGTTCCCTTGCAATAGTGGGACATTTTCAGTGTTAAGTAGAATTGATTTCTGAAGCATAGCAGAATCATCACATAGTTCCAATACCTGGTTAATTTTTAATATCTGTAGTGATGACATCACCAGAATAGCTTCCTAAATATTAATGAAAATTTGATTTGTGGGTAAAATGAATTAATTAGTCTATAATAGTTTGTGTGCTTGATCACTCATCTTTTTCATAAAGTTGTTGAGTAGTAAGACTATATACTCCTACATGAAGTTGTGAACAATCATCGCTGTAATGCTTCAACATTCTTCCAAAGTTTGGCACATCAAAAGATTCCTTATTCTATGCTTTAAAAAGCAATGGAGGGACTGGAGAGATTGCTCAGAGGTTACAGCTCTTGCCTGAACTACTCAAGGACCCTGGTTCAAACCCAAGTGCCCCATGTACAGCTAGGTGTCAGAAGAGCATGACCCAGAGGAAAAAATAAAGTTGATTCTCTATTTCTTTCTAATCCTTTCTCCCTCTTTAAAAAAAATTAGAAAAAAAAAGGTAATGGAAAGATGGAAAGAGAGAAAATTCCAGGATGATTTATTCCATCATCCCACTTTAAATGAATTTATCACAGATTTAGATAATAAATACAGTTATTTTAGTTCCTAAGGGCTCTCACAGATCTTTATATCTACATATTGCATCACCATACCAAACCACACACACGAGTATATGCATATATATATATATATAGATCAAGATTTACAGATGCACATACACATGTATACATATATTAACACACACACATATATATGCTTTGTCACATGCACATGGATACATTGAAAGAGAAGAGCAATCAAAATAAAGCAGAAACAAAATTAAAATGTGAAGGTTGATGCAGAAAAATTTGGGGGAAAGCATGAGTGCACAGCAAAAGAAAACATGGAGAAAAACAAATATACATGGAAAAGATGGGGGGTCCTGGCAAGAAAATTATTAATAGTGGTATTATTTATCGCAAAATATGGCTACATCAGCAACTATTTTATCTGACCTAGATTTTCTTGACCTTCTCACCTTCCAAAATGAAATGCAGACATAGGATTTGAGAAAGGGCATGTGTTTTTCAACAATTGCATCTGGGATGAGCTTATTAAGGTTATGAGAACTTCCTCATTTGGCTAAGAATATATTCATATGTTTGCTCTAAATAGGTACGATATGCATCCCAAAGAAAACAAAATTGTTTTGGAACACTGTGCTATGAGACAATTAAAATATACATACATATATATATATATATATATATATATATATATATATATATATATGCATATCTATTTAAGAAAATAAATTCAGAAAAAATGCATTTCTTGGGGAGGGAGCATAATGTACAACATCTAATGTCAGACAATCATATCTAAATTTTCTGACTTTTGAATTTTTTTCTTATTAAGGAAACAAATGCTTTTATCAAGGTTGCCTACAGTGCAGAAAAGGGCACTTGGTTGAGAAATATTGATATTGCTTGAGTAATGGGCTTTTACACATTTAAATCATTATCTACATGATAGGACTTCATTTTTGGATGCCTATGAGTGGAGTGCGTGTCTGAGTTATTGCAGCCAGATTTATTGACAGTCATCCGGGAGAATACAGACTTTTGGGATAGCATGCTGTGGGAAATGCCCCCTAACGTGTTCATAGGAGGGTAAGCATTACACAAATGAGCACATCCAAACTAAGAGGAGGCCTTTGGCTAAACACCAGCTATCATCTCCATAAAAATAACTCCTATCGTTATGGCAACTTGCATCAGAAATTAATGCACCAACAAATGAGAGTCATAGTGCCATCCATGATTGTTTTTTTCTTTTTTCCCCAACAAAAGACAGGGATAGGTTGAAAGCATTTATCACAATGCTTCAAGAATCAGCTACTATAAAAACAACTTGCTGTTTTTCCTCCCATGCCCCTTTGTTTCTCAGAAATGTAGAGTGACTTCCATGAGAAGCCCAACTAACACGGGGTAAAGTAGGGGGAAACATGGGATGGGGGAAATCCAAAGGGGGAATACCATGGAATGGTATCAGCCTTGGCTTGCTCTGTCACTATGCATTTGTTCTTGATTGTTTGGCAATGATTCCCTCCTAAATGTAAGACTATCTTGAATGATTAAAAATTAAAAAAAAAAAAAAGAAAGAAAGAAATGTAGAGTGACCCATGCTTTACATTTGTCTATGCATAGGTCATGTAGGCTTACCTTGGTACTTCTCATTCTCCATTTGAGGGCTGCTAGAGTCCCCTTAGATCCTAGACAGAAAAGCAGCTCTTTGTGCACAGTTCCTAGTAAGATTTTAAAATATATATTAAATATATATACTCTATATGTACATATTAATATTAAGTATTACTTTGCTGGACTGGAAGAAATATCCAACACCAATTGCCTCTTAGTTTAAAATTATGAGAGAACTTGTTTCAGATTAACATGAAGAATGTTTCATTATTTTCCCACAAAATAAGTACAAAAAGTGAATAAGGAACCTGAGATTGCATTGTTTTTCTGACACATCCTGTCTCTGACAATTTTGTATTCCAATAAGAATGCCATACTACCATTCTTCTCCTGCTCTGACCTGATCTCCAAAACCAGTGATTATAGACTTCAACCAAATGTGAAAGAGGACTGCAGACAGAAAAGGGAGTGGCTTCTGCAGAAATGGACCCCAGGATATAAAGACTGGGGGAAAGTAGGGGAGGAGGCAAGTTATGTTTTATGGTGGAGTTGGGTAATAAGGGTATTGAAGAATGAAGTCTTTTTCCTTTTCATGGTTTGACTCAGCTGTTTCAGAGTTCACTGTGTTAGCAGTCATTACATACATAACCTCATTAGCTATTAATCATTACTTAAGGCGACATTTATTTTAGTCACTAAGAAGTTGATAGTTTTGGTGTTCAGAGTTGCCATGGTTTTGTGTGCCTTCTTAAATATTTTTTTGAGCATTTAGAGGAGATTCAGAAACTATTAGCTATTTCTTAGACTGACATTAAAAAAGTTCCTCAATTTACTGTTTTGAATTTTGTTTTCCATATCATTTCATTTGATACTACTAACTGTTACAAATGGTGGAGATAATATGACAATACAGGAAAAACATATAAAAGTACACAGGTGGGACGGAATAAATAAAACTGCCTCTGCAGATAGCGTATATAGACACTCTGATAGAATGAACAATATAAACCCCTGAAGCTAATAAATTATTATATCAAGACTCATATATTATAACAAGATAATATATGAAAGTCAATTGGTTTCCTATATATTAGTAATGAATAAGTGGAATTTAAAATGAAAAAACATTATTATTTGCATTAACATCCATGAAAATGAAATAGGTGTAAGCATGAAGAAATAGGTTCAAGGTGTATAAGAAGAAAATGATAACACTCTTTGATCTACTGAAGGATATCAAAGAAGAACTAAATAAGTTCTAAGTTTTTATTTGAAAAACGCAAAATTGTCAAGATGTCAATATTCTAGACAACTGATTCTGGAGTTTATGTGGAGAGACAAAAGACCCAGAATAGACAACTCAATATTGACGGAGAAGAAAGAAGGCCTGACACTAATTTCAACACAACCAAAAAATCTACCAAATCAAGACAGTGTGGGGTTAACAAAAGAATAAACAAATAATTAATGGAACAAATGTCAGAAATAGACCCAAATAAAGATAGCCAATGTATGTTCAAAAAGAAGCAGAATAATATTTTCAGCAAATGGATCTGAACATCCAAAAGCTAAAAACGAAAAAATTCGAAAGACAAAAAATTAACTCAAAATAGATCTATACCTATGTGTAAATTTCAAGGTTGTAAAACATCCAGAAGACAATATTAGAAAATCTAGAGGATCGTTTATGTTTGTGCATGGCAGTGACTTTTTAATTACACCACCAAAGGTACAGTGTATGAAAGAAAAAATTGATAAACCATGCTGCATTAAAATTAAAATCTTCTGTCCTGCAAAAGCCATTTCAAAAGAATGAGAAGACAAACAACAGACTGGAACAAAATACTTGAAAAAGACATATTTGATAAAAAATACAAAGAACTCTTAAAATTCAACAATAAGAATGCTAAATATGCATTTTAAAAGTGGGCAAAATAATAGACCAAAGAAGATAGACACTAAATATTTATCTGAGAAGATACTCTACTTCATATTTTTTTAGGGACTTGAAAATTAAGACAATAATGAAATACCAGTGTACACTTATTAGAACAGCCAAAATCCAAATCACTGATAACACCAATTGCTGGCTAGGATGTGGAGCAACAGGAACTCTAATTCCCTGCTTGTGGGAATGCAAAATGGTGAAGACACTTTGGAAGAGATTTTTGCAATTTCTTACAAAATGAATCAAACTCTCACAATAAGATCCAGTAAGTGTATTCCTTGGCATTTCCCCAAATGAGTTGAAATCATGTCCATATAAAACCTGCACATGGATATTTATAGCATCCAAATTCGTACTTGCCGCAACTTGTAAGCAACCTACCATGGTGACTGGCTAGATAAACTGGGGTACATTCAGACATAGTATTCTAATGAGTGCCATAAAGAAATTTAGGCAGTTTTAGGGAGATTTCAAGACGGTGATTTGTAGGGAGGTATGGCTCCATGATGGGATGATAAAATGCCAGGAGATCATCCTTGCTGTGAGGTGCACATCAAGAAAAACTTTGCTGAAGCACAGAGCTGTCAGTGGGAAATTTTTCAGAAGATTAGAGATTTGGGTGTAGCAAGTGGAAATGAGATTGCATCTGTCCCAACCAGGTCTCAGCAGTGGCAACTGCCATTGCTCCCAATCAGTACTGGGGTGGGGGGAGGAGCTGAACAATAAAACGGGGTCGAATCTGCATCACAGGCTGAGTTCATTAGGGAACCCTGCATTGGGCTTAACCAAGGACACCTCTGCTGCACCTCTGCTGAGTGTGGGGAGTGTGGTGTCTCTCAGCTGCCTGCAAGAACAAGAGGCAGTAGCCATGTAGAGCAGACTATGTGGTGGGAGGAAATCAGAAGGTTGGATTGGACTACTCCAAGATCCTGCCAGGGGCCTGCTGCAATTCAGAGGTTGAATCCAGAAGAACAAGCATGGGACAGACCCAGACCTCTCTCTAAGGAGATGAAAGAACAATTTATCGAAGATATAGATATAGAAAAAAGAAATCTAAAGAACTCCAAGAAATGAAAACACAATCAACCAAATTAAAAATTTACTTGAAGATTTTAATAACAGATTACAATCCGTAGAAAATAGAACAATAGCTCATGAAGAAAGAATCTCTGAAATTGAAGATGGGCAAAATAAGTTTGAACTCACAGAAGACGGTAAAGGAAAAACACTGAAAGAACATGATGAGACTATTCAAGAGCTCAGGGATGATGCTAAAAGAACAAACTTGACGGTCATTTGGAAAGAAGAAAACATGGAGATACAAACTAAAGGCATAAAGAATATCTTCAATGAGATAATTACAGAAAAGTTCTCTCACATTAGAAATGAGATAGATATACACATACAGGAGGTGTTCAGGACTCCAAGTAGACCTAACCAATCAAGAAATTCACCAAGACACATCATACTCAAAGTATTTAACAGAAAAAAACAAGGAAAGAATATTAAAAGCTTCCAGAGAGAAGCTTCAAGTCACACTTAGAGGCAAATCAATAAGGATCATTCAGTCTTCTCATCTCACACACTAAAATCAAAACCCTGAAGGAAAACAACTTTCAACCAAGGGTATTATACCCAGCAAAACTCAGTTTCAAATTCGAGGGAGAAATAAAAGCATTTCACATCAAGAAAAAACTAAATGAACACAAAACCAGTTCTACAAAGAATATTCAAAGAGAAACTTCACATAGACAAATGAATAATAAGTTCCCAAACCTATAAGCTGAGGAAGCTCAATAAAAAACATAATCAGCTAAACAAGAACCAAGACTGCACAAAATATAACAAAAATCACAATGGCAGCAAAGCACAAATATATATCCATATTAACACTGAATGTTTATGGTCTCAAATCCCCAGTCAAAAGGCACAGATTAGCAGAATGGATCAAAAAACAATATCCAGTGATGTGCTGCCTGCAAGAGATGCATCTTACAGGTAAAGACATCCAAAGGTTGAAGGTAAAAGGATGGAGAAATGTCTACCAGGCATAGGGCCCAAGGAAACAAGCTAGTGTAACAATTCTAGCATTTGACAAGGTAGATTTCAACCAAAAATTAATCAGAAGAGACAAAGAAGGCCAATACATCTTTTTAATGAGCAATTTGGATACATGCATATATTTAATAATGAAGCAATTCATTAACAACAAAAATTATAAAAATTCATGAGGCCTCAGTGCTGGGGAAGAGAATGACAAATTTAAGAAAAAAAGCAACTGACCCAGAAGGTTATATGATGTGTGAAGCAAAGGTAAATTGGGCTAGGATAGTATGTGATCTGAAAAACAGAAAGGATGGAGAAGCAACCAGTTATCTTTTTAAAAATATATTTTATAAAGGAATTGAGTTATTGTACAATCATAAATGCATTTAAAGTAACACTATGATATGCATATACACTTAAACCAGAATTACCCCCTAGAATCCTCCCTATTCTCTTTCCCTCTCCCTTCCCTCACCTATTCTATCCTCACCCCACTACATATCTATGATTGCCCTAGATTATGTATCACTATGCCTCTGTTGGGTCTAATACATGAGATTAACTACCTTTTATGAAGGCCTGGGTTTAGCTCTAGCCTCCACAAAAGAGTGTAAATATTCAACCCTTTACTCTCTGGGTTTGGCTAACTTTGCTCAACATGATTTCTTCCATTGCCTTCCATTTACCTTCAAAGGCTGCAATTTCATTGTTTCTAATTGCTGAGTAGAACTTCATGGTATATATACCACAGGTTTTGGATCCATTCATCCAATGAGAGGCATCTGGGTTGGTTCCATAATTTAGCAATTGTAAATTGACCTGGTATGAACATAGATTTTGCTGTGTCACTGTAATGTGCTGATTCTAACTCCTCTGGGAAAATACCCAGAGGAGGGATTGCTGGATCATATGGTGGGTCCATCCCTAATTTCTTGAGGATTCTTTTTTTTTAAAGAGAGAAGGACAGTGAGTGAGAGAGAGAGAGAGAGAGAGAGAATCCATTTGTATTGAGTTTTTCACATGGCTCTCATTGCTCTGACACTTAGTTGTGTATGTGGGTTGCTGGGGTTTGAACCCATGTACTTGCACATGCTGGGCAAGCGCCGTTACCACTGCGCCACCGCTCCAGCCCCTTGAGGATTCTTAACACTGCCTTCCAGAGTGGCTTTAACAGTCTGTAATTCTACCAACAGTGTTCTAGCGTTCCTATCTCCCCACAACTCCTCCAGCAACTGTTATTGTTTATATTTTTCATTTTTGCTAATCTGACTGGAGTGAGGTGGAATCTTAATGTAGTTTTCATTTGCATTTCTCTGATTACTACTGATTTAGAGCACTTTCTCATGTATTCATTGGCTTGTTCAATGTCCTCTTTGAGAAGCTTCTATTTAGCTCTTTGGCCCATTTATTAATTGGACTGTTTGTGTATTTGATATTAAGGTTTTTGAGGACTTTTTAACTTCTGAATATTAGTCCCCTGTCAGAAGAATCATGGACCATGATTATCTCGCATTCTGAAGCAACCAGTTATCTGATTGCTGGGTAGCAAGCAGTGTTGTAGTATGCTGTGCAGAATGGAGACTATTAAACAAAGATTGCTGGAGAGGAAAAGAAGAATGTATAACTCATGGTAAACAGATGAAAGAGATTGAGAAATAATTACAGAGAAATGACTCTAGGCTTTTTGTTTCCACTAAAGTCTAAAATAAGTATTATGTTTTTAAGTGTGTCAGTCAAATTATATAATCCCATCATGAGGAGCACTAGACACCTGTGAAGAAATGGTGGGGGAAGTGGTTTATAAAAATAAAGGAGTGGCAAGCTTCCTGCTCTGCAGAGCTTATAATCTATATAATCTATATGAGGATACAAATTCTATACATAAAATTACTATAAAACATATTTACAAAGTAAAGTACTTGCAAATAGAGTGTAATTATATATTATACACACTCTATTTGTAAGTACTTTACTTTGTATACACACACACACATACACACACACACACACACACACACACACACACATATAGTCAACATAGGAAAGCTAAGAGGTACTATATCAATAATTGATTAGAAGTACCTAGGTCAGTCACTGAAGACTTCCTAAAGGAAAAAATAATTTGGACTTCTGAGTATAGTGTTAGTTGAGAGTAGGGCGTGAGCAAAGGTAAAGAATTAAAGCTTGATTAAAGAGTCCAAATATATATAGTTTAAAAGTGAGTGTGATGAAACAGTAGAGGTCAATTTGGTGAAAGACTGCAATGTTAGATCTAGTCCCTAAACAAAATGGACAGGTAATGAATGTTTTCTTTAGGTAAGGATAAGTGACCACAGGACCAGGACCAACTACAGTTCTCTTGAAAATTTGGTAAATAAGAATTAGAAACCAGCAATGTAATAGTAGAGAAGCATTCAGCTTCCTTGAGCAAGAGGGATCTTCTTTCTGCAAGAATCTTCTGAAGTGGCAAGTAGACCCCCCAAAAGTAAAGTAGTAAAAACTCAATGAAATTCCTACACAGATGATCTATTCTCCAAAGGCCAGCCAGATCCTGGCCACCTGAAGGGTTCAAGCAGAATATATTTGGCCATTACTACTAATTCTTGGTTGGGAGCATATTGTATATGTTTATTAAATTGTTTGTTTTTAAATTACAATGACAATCAACTTTGATCCTAATGTTTTAGAAATTAAAATGAGGGTGAAAAATGCCCCAATCTATAACGAATGCTCACATCCCTGAAGAAGGACAGGTCAGTAAGGTTCCAAATTCTCCCCTGGTCTTTTAAGTGAAAAGTCAAAATACCACAGCTTGAAAAAAGGCTGCTCTCAACCAAAGCAAGTAAGACCTCTTTTTTTTAAGCCTATTGATCTGAAACTGTTCCAAGAAGGGAGATGGGGGAGAGAGTTCAGGTGAGATGTTCAGCAGCAGTTAGAATCAGAGCCTGTGCCGTGACAGTTCCACTGGAAGGCGCTGAGTCCCAGTGATATTGAAATCAATGGTTGGGGCTCAATCTTGATGCCATTTGCCTCGTTGTGACTATCAAATAAACCCTACTGGGTTTTCCTACGTATTTCTTTGGCTGTGTTAATGAAGGCCTCTTTAACATTGCAGGCTGATTTGGCTGAAGTCTCCATGGATATAATTCCATGCTCCTGAGAAATGCCTCTCCTTTCTCTCTCTTCACATCCCTACGGGACTCTAGGTCACTCTTACTCCCAATCAGCATGATAACTATGTTGGCATTAGAGTGCTGTCAAGCATCCTGTAACCATGAAGTCAAGTGGTTGAAGGTTTCATGCCTTGTAATGTCATACACCAGCAGTGCTCCAGCTGCGCCCTTGTAGTAGGAACAGGTGATTGAATGGAAGGATTCTTGCCCAGTTGTATCCCAGATTTGCAGTTTGATTTGTTTTCCATCAACACTGACCATGTGTGCCCCAAACTCCATACCTACTGTGAGGTCATGAACAGGTTGGAACTGCTTGTCTGTTTACTTCAGGAGAAGACAGTGTTCCCTACACCTCAAAAAGGAGGATGTGCATCCCAGCAGGTACATGTCCTGAGAACTTTCCAGCTCCACTACATCTTAATAAAAAGAACAATAAAACAAGATGATATGACCACTATAAACATTTATGCCTCAAATATCGACATACCCAACTACGTACAAAAAAACCCCACTCCAACACTGATAGAACACAATAAAATAGTATTGGTGAAATTTACACCCTTATCACCAATACACAAGTCATCAAGACAAAAAATCAATAAAGATATCTCCAGCCTAAATAATAACTTAAATCAAATGGACATAACAGATATCTATAGAATATTCCACCCCAAAACAGGTAAATTTACCTTCTTTGCAGCTGCACATGGAATTTTTTAAAAAATAGATCATATTCTAGTCACAAAGAAAATCTCAGAAAATACAAAAAAAAATTGAAATAATCCCATGTATCCTATCAGATCATACTGGTGTAAATTAGAAATCAGTAGTAAGAAAAATAACATAAATCACATAAATACATGAAGATTTAATTACACTCTCTTAAATGAAGAATGGATCAAAGAAGAAATAAGAATGGAAATCAGGAAATTCTTAGAAACAAATGAAAATGAAGACACCATACCAAAATCTCTGGAGAGTGTCAAAGCATTTCTAAAAGGTAAATTTATAACTCTGAGTGCCCACACCAAAAAAACTAAAGAAATGGGGCTGGAGCAGAGGCTAAGTGGGTACAGCACTTGCCTAGCGTATGCAGGG
The DNA here is from genome assembly GCA_004027875.1 of Aplodontia rufa. Taxonomy (NCBI): domain Eukaryota; kingdom Metazoa; phylum Chordata; class Mammalia; order Rodentia; family Aplodontiidae; genus Aplodontia; species Aplodontia rufa. The sequence goes on from PVKS010012418.1 coordinate 47,699, forward strand.
ACGTGAGTTCAAATTCCAGCACTATGTACACAATGAAGTGTTGGAGCAGCAGAGGCCATGTGAAAATCTAAATAAAGTTGATTCTCTCTTTCTCTCTGTCTTTCTCACTGTCCCTCTCTCTCTTAAAAAAAAAAAAAAAACTAAAGAAATCCCAAATAACTAAGCTTATGCGCCACCTCAAGTTTTCAGAAAAAGAACAAACTAATCCCCAAACCATTAGAAGGCAGGAGAAAATCAAGATCAGAGCTGAAATCAATGAAATTGAGAATAAAAAAAAACAATAGAATCAATGAAATGAAGAGTCGGCTCTTTTTTTGAAAGAGAGAGGGAGAGAGGGGGAGGGAGAGAAGGAGAGAATCAATTTTATTTATTTTTCATCTGGCTTTTATTTCTCTGACATTATTTGTGTATTTGATGCTTAGGTTTGAACCTGGGTCCTAATGCATGCCTGGCAAGTGCTCCAAGCATTCAGCCACTGCTCCAACCTGAAAGAGTAAGTTATTTGAAAAAATAAATAAAATTGAAAAATCCCTAGCCACCTCTCCAAAAGAAGGAATGAAAAGAAGCAATCAACAAAATGAGAGATAAAAATGGTGAAATCACCACAGACCCCTCTGCAATACAGAGGATTATCAGAACCTACTTTGAGAACTTAGCCTTCATTAAGCTGGAAAACCTGGGAGACCCAGAGAAGTTTACACATACAACATGCCCAAACACAAGAAGATACATAAACCTTAAACAGACCAAAATCAACTAATGAAACTGAGTCAGCAATTAAAATCCTTCAAAAACAGAAAAGCCCAAGTCCCAATGAATTTTCAGCTGAATTCTACTACACCTTTATAGAAGAACTAACACCTTCCTTTTTTAAATTATTCCAAGAAACTCAAAGGGCAGAATACTCCAAAACACTTTTTATGAAGCAAACATAACCCTAATATGGAAACCCAACAAAGATGCATCAAGGAAAGAAAACTTCAGACCAATATCCCTGATGAATACAGATGCAAAAATCCTTAATAAAATACTAGCAAATTGCATTAAAAAACACATCAAAAAAGATAATATGCCATGACCAAGTGGGTTTCATTCCAGGAATGTAAAGATGGTTTAACATATGCAAATCAATAAATGTGATCTATCACTTAAACAGAAGCAAAGACAAAAAACAACATGATCATCTCAATAGACACAGAAAAGGTCTTCAAGAAAATCCAACATCCAACAACCATTCATGTTAAAAACACTAGAGAAGGTAGGAATTAAAGGATTTTACCTTAATATTGTAAAGACCATTTATTATCATAAATACACATAGCCAGTATCACACTAAATGGAGAAAAATTGAAAGCATTCTCACTAAACCCAGGAACAAGACACCACTCTCAAAATACTAGCCAGAGCAATCAGCCAAGTGAAGGAGATCAAAGGGCATGAACACGTAAAGAAGAAGTCAAATTATCTCTATTTATTGATAATATGATTCTATACCCAGAAGACTCAAGAAAATCCACCAAAAGACTGCTAGAGCTTATCAGTGAACTTGGCAAAGTAGCAAGATACAAGATGAATACCCATAAATCAATAGATTTTCTATGCTGTCACAGTGATTCAGCTGAGGATGAAATCAGAAAAACCAGCCCATTTTCAATAACCTCAAAAAGAAAAAAAAACTTGGTAATTAATCTAACCAGGGAAGCAAAAGACCTTTATCAGAAAAATTATAGAACATTGAAGAAAGAAATAGAAGACCTGAAAAGATGAAAAGACCTTCCATGTTCTTCTAGGCAGAATTAATATTGTCAAAATGGCCATTCTGCCAAAAAGGCTATGCGGATTCAAGGCAATGCCCATGAAGATACCAATGACATTCTTCACAGATACAGAAAAATCAATTTTTAGATTCATTTGGAAGAATAAGAAACTCAGAATAGTTAAAGAAATACTTAGCGGAGGGGAAAAAAAAAAAGCAAAGCAGGAGGCATCACAATACTTTATATGAAACTATACTTCAGAGCTGTAGTTACAAAAACAGCATGGTATTGTATCAAAATAGGCATGAAGACCAATGGAATAGAACAAACGAAAACCACAAATCTACAGCCATCCAAATATTTGACAAAGGTGGCAAAAATACGTCTTGGAGAAGAGACAGTATTTTCAAAAATGGTGCTTGGGAAAATGGACAGTCACATACAGAAAAATGAAATTAGGTGCATATCTCTCACTCTGCACAAAATTTAAATGTAAATGGATCAAAGACCTAGGAATTAAATGAGATTCTTTATCATTGTTAGAAGAGAAAATAGGGTCAATACTCCACCATATAGGATCTGGCACCATCTTCTTTATCAAGACACCCATAGTGCAAGAATACTATCAAGAATCAACAGGTGAGAAGTTATTAAACTAAAAAGCTTCTGCACAGCTAAGAAATCAACTAAGAACATGAAGAGAGAGCCTACAGAATGGGAGAAAATCATGGCCAGTTATGCTTCTGAAAGCAGGGGGTCTAATATCCAGGATATACAACCAAAAATTAAAACAAAAAATACAAATAATCCAATCAATAAATGGGCAAAAGAGCTAAACAGAAAGTTCTCAGCAGAAGAAATGCAAATGAATATATGAAAAAATGTTCAACATTTCTAGAATCAGGGAAATGCAAATCAAAACTTCTTTAAGATTTCCCCTTCAGTCCAGTCAGAATGGCAAAGATCAAGAATACAAACAGTAGTAAGCACTGGAGAGGGTATGAGGAAAAATGAACCCTTATACAATTTGGTGGGACTACAAACTAGTACAACCACTCTGAAAAGCAGTATGGAGACTCCTCAAAATTCAGGGATGAAACCACTGTATGACCAAATATCCAACTCCTGGGTATTTTCTCAAAAGCTAAAAATTCAGCATACTACAGCGACATAGCTACATCAACATTTACAGCAGCACAATTCACAATAGCTAAATTATAGAATCAACCCAGATGTCCATCTTTGGATGAATGGATCAAGAAACTATGGTAGACACCCACCCCGGAAATCTGCCAGAACCGACGCCAGCTGCCTCAGTATTTGGACAGAGGCCTCAGCTCCAGGACACAGCCACATAGGACACACCTGGCCAGGAAAACCACTGGAGCTGACCCCAGCAGCCTCTGCAAGTGGAAAGAGGCCTCAACTCTAGGACCTGCAACCTCAAGGACACCATCACCTAGGAATCCTGCTGGAGCTGAACCCAGCAGCCTCTGTGCCTCAGGACTGGGGCCTTCAAGCATGGGAACTCCTAGTCTCAAATGACCCAGCTGTCACACACGTAGCCAACCAGATGCAGCCCATTTCTGCCTGGTCCGTATACATTGGGCTCATATTGACTGCCAAAGATCCCAGGTCCTCTTGCTGTGTGCAGGAGCCCCATTCAGGCCAAACATGAGACCCCAGGACCCACAAAGTACTCTAGCTGCTGTGCATCTACAAACCAACAGGCTGAAACACTCCCCAAACAGATTTTGAATCAAGGCTCTGGGACCTAGATCCATAAGGCACAGCCAAACGAGGTTCCAGGACGAAGCAGCTTTCTGGAAGAAAGTGGTCATCAGAGGGATGGTGTCTGATCCAACTCTTTGACCTGCAAAAAAGAAGTAACTCCAGACCTGCCTACCTTCACCACAGGGAAACTCTATTCAAAGATCCAAAAGAAGATTACACAAATGAGGAATCAAAATGGAAAAGGTTCACCTCAAGCCCCAGACAAGTTGACAACTCCTCAGCCAAGGAACACACAGACAGGGAGTGGATGAAAACCTAGAAATAATTATCAATGATCTGATTAGTCAAAGGAACAACGAACTAAAAGATTTAATGAAGGGACTAAGTGAGAAAACTCAAGAGATAAAAAACTCTATTATCAAAGAAATAGATGTACTATAAAAAGAAGTAACAGAGTTAAAATATTCAGTCAATCACATCAGAACAATGATGGAAGAATTTAATAATAGACTAATCTCTATAAAAAACTAGAACCTCAGCTCTGGAAGAAAGATTTTTTGACAATGAAGATAGGTTGAGTAGGCTTGAGCACATGAATGACAAAGGAAAAAAACCTCGCAGAACACAAGCAGAATTTTCAAATTGTCCTGGATGAAATCAGAACAAACAATCTCAGAGTAATTTGGATACAAAAGAAATCAAAATGCAAACAAAAGCTATAAAGAACATTCTCAATGAAATAGTTAAAGAAAAATTTTCCCATATGAAAATAGAGCCTGAAATGCTTATCCAGGAAGTGTACAGGACCCCCTCCCCATAGGCCTAATCAAATAAGAAGTTCACAAAGACATATCATATTCAAAATTTATAGCAGGGAAATCAAAGAAAGAATATCAAAAGCAGCAAGAGAAAAATGCTAAATCACATTCAGAGGTGAACCAATAAGGATCTCCTCTGACTTCTCAGCTCAGACTCTAGAAGCAAGAATATACTTGGAGGAGATCTTTCAATGCCTTAATGACCACAACATGCAGCCAAAAATACTATACCCAGCAAAACTGAGCTTCAAGTTCAATGGGGAAATAAGAATATTTCATAATATGATCAAACTTGCAGCATTAATGAACAGAAAACCAACATTACAAAGACACCTCAAAGACAAACTCCAAATAAAACAAGCAAACATTTCTCAAAACCCACATAGAAGAACAAGCAAACTTTCCTCAAAACCCACAAACAGGCACTGGAGTGGTGGCTCAGCAGTTACAGTGCTTGCCTAGCATGTGCGAGGATGCAAATTTGAACCCCAGCACCACATACCCAAAAAAGTGTTGGAACAATGAAAGTCCCATGAAAAACTAAATAAAATTGATTCTCTCTCTCTCTCTCACTCACTGTCCTTCTGTCTTTAAAAACAAAAAACCAGAAACAGAGGAAATTCAATAAAAGTGTACACTATCAAAAGACAACCTAGAAAGCACAAAACTCACTAATAAATCACAATGACTATGAACCACAACCACATAACTATCCTAACACTGAATATGAATGGTCTCAATCAAAAGGCACAGATTAGCAGATTGGATCAAAAACCAAAATCCAACAATATGCTGCTTACAGGAGACCCACTTTACAGCAAATGACATCCACAGATTGAGGGTGATATACCAGGTGTACAGCCCAGGGAAGCAATCTGGAGTTGCAATTCTTATATCCAACAAAGTAGATTTCAAACATAAATTAATCAGAAGAGATAAAAATAGGGATGAAGATCCTAGTAAAGGTAACAACAGGAAGATATAACCATAGTAAACATACTTTCCAAACATGAACTCTCCCAAATATGTGGAAAAATTACTCCATGACACACAACCACTGTGGACCTCAAAATGATTATACTGGGAGGAGGATTTTAGTACTCCTCCATCACTAAAAGAAAGATTGCCAGGCAAAAAATAATAGATCTCCAGTCTGAACAACTCCATAAATCAAAGGGACTTAAAAGATGTCAACAGAGTATTCCACCCCAAATTGGCTTAGTATATCTTTTTCTCAGCAGCACGTGGATACTTCTCCAAAACAAGACCATATTCTAGTTCACAAAGGAAATCTCAACAAATATAAAAAAGTAGATACTATTCCATGTATCCTATCAGACCATGATGCCATGACCCAACAGCAAAAATCATAATACAAAACACATATAAATGGAGGTTGAATAATACCCTATTGAATGAAGAATGGATCCAAGAAGACATGAGAGCAGAAATCAAGAAATTCGTGGAAGAAAATGAGAATGAAGACACAACATCTTGAAACCTTTGGGGCAGCAAGAAAGCATTCTTTTTTTTTAAATTTTTTATTAGAAGTATATAGAGATACAATTGAGGGGGAAACATTATTAAATCAACAGTAATCAATGTATATATACTTTGTTATCCAGGGGTAATGCCAAAACATGGATGACCACCTTGGGTTTCACCTGTTGCAGTTTCCCCCAGAAGAACTCATGCGTTAAATGGGTATCTTGTGGACAAATGACATCGGCTTCTGAGATGGTTCCCCCATATTCCCACTTTCCAGTCTCCTATGAGTTCTTCATACACCCTCCCCCTCCCCATCCCCCTCCCTATGCCT
>PVKS010012419.1:0-53816 GCA_004027875.1 Aplodontia rufa
TTTTCCCCATTAAATAATCTTGGCACCCTGTCAAAAATCATTTCACCAAATAAGTAAGGATTTATTTCTGGCCTCTTTATTTTATTCCATTGGCCTATGCGTGCACCTTTATACTAATACCACACTGTTTTGATTACTGTAGGTTTGCAATAAGTTTTTAAATTGGAGTTTATGTTGAGGGAAGGGAGGCAGGTACTAGAGATTGAACCTCAGGGAACTCTACCACTGAACTACATCCCCAACCCTTTCTATTTTTTATTTGAGATAGGGTTTCACTTAGTTGCCCAAGGTGGCCTCAAACTTGTAATCCTCCTTCCTCAGCCTCCTAATTAACTGAGATTGCAGACATGTTCCACAATGCCTGGCTAAATTAAGGTGTTTGAGACCTCCAGTTTTGTTCTTTTTCATAGTTGGTTACTTAAGGTTTCCGGAGATTCCAAATGAATTTTAAGATATGACCTGCCTCTTTTGCTTGTGGGTTTCTACCACTTTGCATTCAATGGAAGTTCATTTTATTCCAGAACCCTATTTATCCAGTCTCCTGAAGTTGAACATTTGTTTCTCTTCCGTTGAAACTAAGAATCATGGTGCTACAAACATTCTTAAGTATATTTTCTTACACAGCTGTGGAGCAGTTTCTCTAGGATGTATGCTTGGGAGCAGAATTAGTATATCTTCAACTTCATAGGTTAATACCCAACTATCTTCCAAAAGGTTTCCCCAGTATAAAAAATAAAAATAAAAAAGAAGAAAGTTAAAACGGTTGAGGATGTAGAATGCTCGTCCAACATGAGTGAAGCCCTGGGTCTGATTTCTAGCAACACAAAAGGAAAAAAAAATTTTTTTCTTCTTTGAGTAACATTAAGATAAGGATAAATTTTCACTGAGACACAACAATATGAAACTAAAGGACATGAAGAGAATGAGCAGGTCTCAAAAGCTATCAAAGATGAAAGACAGGATTATGCATAAAAGATCAATAATTAAATTAGCAGCAAGAAAAGATGGATGCCAGAATAAAATAAAATAATATCTTTAAATAGCTGAAGAAAAGTAACTGTCAAGTTACTATTTTATGCCCTTCTTAACTTCACTCAACGATGACAGCAAATTCAGCACATCTTCACAAATGTGCTTAGAGATACGTTGAAAGGCATTCTTTAGCAGAAAGGTACTAATGGAAAAACGTGAGTTACAAGAAACAATAGTGAACAGTGGTAAAATATGTCAATAAATGCAATTAACCATTACCTATGAATAATTAATATTTTGGAGTTGGAAAAAACAGTAAAACTCTATAGAATTTTTTCTGGCAATCAGACAAGATGACTCTGAAGTTCATATGGTAAAAACAAACATATCAGGTCTCTGTTGTCTGGTAATAATGGGCTTGGTCATTTAAACTAACCCTCCTGCTGAAAACAACTAAAAATGCTAAGTAAAATTTTAAAAGAGAGAGAGAGAGAGAGAGAGAGGACAGTGGGAGAGAAAGAGAAAGACAGAATCATTTATTTAGTTTTTCACATGGCTTTCATTGCTCGGACACCTCATTGTGTATGTGGTCTTGGGATTTGAACCCGCGTACTTGCACATGTCAGGCAAGCGCCATAACCGCTGAGCCACCACTCTAGCCCTTAAGTAAAATATTTTTAAGTCTAACATGATAATAAGGAACAACCATGAAAATGTTGAAAGGAAAGCAGAAACCCAGAAAGGCACGTGGAATATGAAGACCACATTGCCTAGAGTAGCTAGCTACTGAGCCTAGCAAAGATGAATTTCGATTTTGAAAGTTTAAGGGAGAAAGAGTGGCATGGTGGAGCACACCTATAATCCCAGCAGCCTGGGAGGCTGAGGCAGGAGGATCACAAGTTCAAAGCCAACCTCAGCAACTTAACATGACCCTAAACAACTTAGCAAAATAAAAAATAAAAAGGGCTGGGGATGTGTCTCAGTGGTTAAGTACCCCTAGGTTCAATCCCCGAAACCAAAATGATAATTAATAATAATAATAGGAATAAGAAAAAAGAAATGGAAGACCTGGGTCTGCACAAGATGGAAGGCTGGAACCGTAACATATTTTCAGGGAAATGCTAAACAGAGTAAAGCACTCCTCTGTCAGATGCGCCGCCCAGGCTAATGTCACCTGAGAAATTCCAGAAAACCTGAAGCCAAGAATATGGCTTACAGAGTTCCTGGGCCAGCAGTATTTCCTGGTGCTTAGCAGAAGCAAATGACAACAAATCTTTGGAGGAAACTTATATCTCAGACCCTAGGGAAACTTCTCAAAAAAAAATTTTTTTTTGTTTGTTTTCAGTGCTGGGGATTCAACCCAGGGCTTCACACATGCTATTCATGGCTCTACCACTGAGCCAATCCCCAACCCAATATGTTAATGGGAATGAAAATGACTAACACAGGGACTGGAGCGGTGGCTCAGCGGTTTCGTCGCTTGCCTGGCAAGCGTGAGGACCCGGGTTCAAGCCCCGGCACCATGTGCATAACTAAGTGTTGGAGCAACAAAGGCCACATGAAAAACTAAATAAAGTTGTTTCTCGCTTTCTCTGTCTCTCTCACTGTCCCTCTCTCTTAAAAAAAAAAAATAGAAGAAGAAGAAAGAAAAAAAAAGAAAATGACTAACACACCGTCAAAGATAACTGGGAGCACAAAGAAACAATTCATCATGAATGAAAACAGAGTCAGCTCCAAAAGGAAGGAGGCACCAGGACAGGACTAAATGTGCAAGAAATCTATTAGGGGAAATGGATGTAAGAAAAAATGAGTATAAGCCAAGGGAGAGCCTTCAGACTGCAATGCAGGTCTGGCCTCTGTGAAACAGAAAGGGTGGCGGTGGCGGTGGTGGGGTCGGGGGCGTTGGATAGAAGAGTGCTGGACTACAGGTGCAGTTCTAAGAAAGATTCTGGAGGCTGATGAGAAATCCCCAAGCCAGAGGTGCCCGTCAGAGGTCTATCGTGTTTTCTGGGAATAGACCAGCCTCAGTACCCCTGCCCTACCTTGTCATTAGCTGGAAGCAAGCTACAAATGGGAAGGAGATGGATTCAAACCACATCAGTCAAGGCCATCAGTCAGTAGCATTCCCTGTGACTGGCGATCTGAGAAAAGGATTCTCACCCCACCAACTCTTACATAGAACAGACCTACTTCTTCCCTGGGCTTAGGGAGCAGCCGCTCCTTGGTCCCCATGAGCTCCTTCTATGGGATAAGCTTTTCAATTTGCCACTAGCGTAAACTTTAGTAACTAAGTCTCTATGTTGCACATGGGAATTATTTGTGCCCCTCCTGCCAACCAGGACAGCCTCCCGAGCACTCACCTGGCCATGCATGAAGCACTCTCAAATCCCCAATTATTATCTGTTCTCTTAGATTATTTCTTGTATCATTTGTGTTAGTCCAGATGTCCAAAGAAGCAGACACCAAAACAGGATTAGGGTCAGTGGGCACAGCGATACACACCTGTAATCCCAGTGACTTGGAAAGTTGAGGCAGAAGGATTTCAAGTTTGAGGCCAGCCTGGGCAACTTAGTGAAACCCTGTCTCAAAATAAAATATAAGGGCTGGGGATGTGGCTTAGTGGTAGAGTGCTTGCCTAGAATTGAAGCCCTGATCAATCTCCAGTACCACCAAAAAATAAGTAAATGAAATTTTAAAAGAAAAGCTAAAAGAGCTGAAGATATAGCTCAGTGGGTTCCATTCCCAATACTGGGAAAAATACATATTAAAAACACAGGGTTAGGGGTTGGAGCAGTGGCTCAGTGGTTACAGCACTTGCCTGGCATGCACGAGGACAAGGGTTTTAAAAAGGGCTGGGGATGTAGCTGTAGCAGGGCACTTGCCTAGCATGAACAAGGCACTGGGACTTAACTCCAGTATAATAAGTAAACAAATAACTAAAGTCTAGAAATGCAATCTCAATGGAAGGAAATTTGACATTATCTATCAAAATTATGAATGTATAGATCCTTTGATTTAATAATCCTATCAGAATTTTAGGAATTTATTTGATGGCTATGTATTTCCTATTATATTAATTGCTTTGATTGCAAGTAAAGATATTTCATATATGTACACACTTAGTGGAGCTGAGAGAACTCTGGTCTGCTGTAGTGGTGCATGCCTATATTCCCAGCAACTCAGGAAGCTGAAACAGAAGGATCACAAGTTTAAGGCCAGCCTGGGCAATTTAGCAAGACACTGTCCCAAAATAAAAAATAAAAAGGGCTGGAGAAGTGACTCATTGATAGACCACCCTCAACTCAATCCTGCTGTAATAAAGAAATAACAGAATCTGAAGTTGTGAAATTTTCCCAAATGCTTTGAGTTTTCCTTGGTTCTAACTATATTTTTCTCCACTGGATTTATAACTGCTTCTATTTCTAAGTGCTTTACAACTGAATCATAATTTAAATGCATTGAAGATTGTGTTATTTAGAGATTCTGTGATAAATTATTCTATGAAGCAACAAATTTCTTTCTATTATAAACAAAATAGCCTCTGATTTATCTTTTTCAGTTGTAGAAAATTGTCATGTTGAAGTAGGCGGCATTTCAAAAGCTTTAAAGCTTACTTGGTTGACCTCAGAATGAATTTTCCCTAAAAAGTTTTATTACTAATGATTATATTCACAAATAATCTGAAGAATTAGCCATGAAGAGTTGAAATGATCTGCTTATGAAGAAAAGTAAATAGTAAAAAGGCCACATTTATTATTTTAGAAAATTGAAAATTAATGAGAAAAATAAACCTTTTTTTTTAGGTAAAGGTCTCAGAAAAAGTGGATTAAAACCATGTAGACCACACAATTAGATGAGAACACAAAAAGAGGCGTTGTAGAATGTTGGGCCCTTGCAAAGCCCTTAAAAGTTCATGGAAAAAATCATAAAATTTATGATTTCCTTTTTCCTGGAAAAAGCTTTTAAAAGCATAACACTTTTGTTTTAAAGTCATGATTAATGTCATTGGTGGTACACAAATGGAACCTAAGAAAGAAGAGGGGAAATAAGTGAGACAAATGAGAACTAAGAAAATATAGGGGTTGGAGAGACTTAGAATACCAGTTCCAAAAATCATTGCGTGAGATTAAATAAACTAAGTTGCAAAAATCAAAACAAAGGAAAAATAGACAGGTCTGTCCCCAGAGTAACTGTCACAAAACTTGTTCATGCAAGCTCAGTAAATGCTTATTGGACAGAATAAAACTGAACTGAACTTCATGTAGGAGCCCCGGAGTAGTTTGGGGGTAGATGTTAGTTACTCACATTGACCACCAGGTGGCAGCATCATCTCATGACCCCTCAGTTGTCCCAGGTAAAACCTGGGTGGACAGGAGAAACCAGTCTACAAATACAAGATTTTTGTGTACAGATATTCACTAATGAAGTGTTCATAATTTAGGAAGAACTCCTATGGCTTTTCTCAAATCAAGTGAAGCACAGCTGAAGTAACATTAATGGAATTTTAACTCCCTGTTTTAATTTAAAGTCATTTATTCTTCACATACTGTCCAAATTATTTCTCCATCTCTGTTAATATAAGAAATATATCAAATGGTGACATAGCAAGTTTTTTTAAAGAGAGAAGGACAGCGAGTGAGAGAGAGAGAGAGAGAGAATCGATTTTTATTGAGTTTTTCACATGTCTTTTGTTGCTCTGACACTTAGTTGTGAACGTGGGTTGCTGGGGTTTGAACCCGCGTACTTGCGTGTGCCAGGCAAACACCGTAATCACCGAGCCACACTCCAGCCCCCATAGCAAGTTTTTTGACATAGCAAGTTTTGATGGGCAATATTCAGAAAGAACTACTGCTTCAAGGTGTTACCTTTTTAATGGTAGCTATGGATTGACCTATTTCTCAAAAATACAATTATTCCAAATTTTATTATTTCAGGCTTCTTCATACATGAATATTCCTCTGGGAAATACTAAAATAAAAATCAAGTAAAACAGATTAGAAACTATATTTAGTTTTCCCCAAAGAAACCCTTTCTTTTAAAAAAAAAAAAACACCTCATCTCAGGCCATGCTGAAGAAAGATACCAACATAGTTTGAAAATTTAAAGCAAGTAATTAAAACATAAAACAAAAAGTTCTTAGGTCACATTGACAAAGATTTGGGTAATCCCTTAAGAAGAAAGGAAACATAAATGAGCAGCATGCTATGTTGGTTTTTGTTGTTGTTGTTGTTTTGTTTTGTGGTGCTGGTGGTCAAACCCAGGGCCTCACGCATGCTAGGTATGTGCTCTACCACTAAGCCACATGCTTAGCCCTGTTTGCTTTTGGTTTCCCATTCATCTCAGCACTGATTGTTACAACATGTGGTCAGGATCACGTTCCATGCCTTCTCCTCTCCCTGTGCGCACACTGCAGGTTCAAGACCTCCTCTCCTGCACTCCAAGCCTAACAGTGCATCCATCAGCACAGTTTCCTGTATCTCGTGCAGGTGGAAAACTCCAAAACTGTACTCCCCGCATAGATCTCCCCTTCTCTACCAACACTGAACTGTCTACTGAACATCTGCAATGGCGAACCTGCAGATCTTGGGTCCCTCAAAGATAAGGTTAAAGTGAGATTCCATTTCATTTTTATATGGCTAAGGATTTCACACAAGAATGTTAACAGCTTATGCAAGGGTCATTAGCCTCACTGGAAATGCATTTGATTGCAATGGACTAGAGTCTTGCACTCTTGACATTTTCCAAGGAGTGGCAGTGGGTATGGACCATTGGAAAAAGTTCATACAGGATCCTCGCAGTCTTGAAGCTTTAGAAATAATCCTAAAGTGAACCAGGGATACAAGCACCCAAATTATTATCCTCAGCTCTGCAGATTAATCTGGATGCAAAGAGGCTCCATGGAGTTAAAAATAGCACAGGTGCTGCGAGCCTGTAATCCCAGCCACTTAGGGTGCTGAGGCACGAGGATCACGAGTTCTAGGCCAACCTCAGTAATTTAGTGATACCATGTCTCAAAAATTTAAAAATAAAAATGAAAAGGGCCAGAGCTGTAACCCAGTGGTAAAACCCTTAAATTCAATCCCTAGTATCAAGAAAAAAATTAGCACTTATGAAAATCATTAGAATTCTCTTTTGCTTTATTTACCATATAGGATGTACTTTGAGGGAATTTCTTGTAATCTACAGAAGACAAGTGCAACATGCTTGCAGAATATAAATAGTTACTATCTGTGGGATCACCAACCCACGCTGATTCCCAAATAATCTAATAGGGCATCAGTGTAAAGTTACTGGATGATTTTGTAGAAGCCAGATTTTTTTTTAATATCCTCTAAAACTGAAAATGAAACATGTTTAACAGATCATGGAACATCATGAAGGCCAAGACAAGTAAATTCAGCCTCTGTTTGTTAAATCAGGCAACAAAGCACCGCTAAGATATTTTGAGAGGAAAATAATATCTTTTGTGTTTTATGGGGGAAATTCTTGAAGGATGAAATATGAAATCAAAGGTAAGGAAAATAGGAATTGCAAAATATTGGGCAAGAAATGAGTTGTGGCCCAGCATAGAGGTGCATGCGACTCGGGACAGAAGCATGCAAAGCTTGAGTTCAACCTTTCAATTTAGCAAAATCCTGTCTCAAAATAAAATAGGAACAGTGTGTATCTCAGTGGAACAGTCCCCTGGGTTCAATCTCCAATACCAGATGATGGTGATGATGTTGGTGGTAATGGTGGTGATGATGATAGAAAAGAGAGGGAGAGGAGAGATAATGAGTTATGGATTCATGTAGTGGCTGGGAATGGGGTAAAGGTGAAAAGTAAGGGAAACTGGAAGATGAGATACAGGGTTTGGGAATGAGGGACAATAAGGAGGAAAATAAATGATGATTGAATGATTTCATAGTTTGGGTGACCAAGAAAATAATAAAGCTAAACAGAAGGAAAAATATGACTAAAAAGACCATGAGTTTGGTGGGGATGGGGAGGTTGGCTGTGTTAGGTTTTTGTCACTGTAACCAAAATACCTGATAACAGCAACTTAATGGAGGGAAAGTTTATTTTGGCTTATGGTTTCAAAGGCTTGGTCCATTGTGAGTCAACTCCATACCTCTATGCCCAAAACAGGCAGAACATCATGGCAGAGGACAGAGGGAGCGAAGGAGAAAGGGATTGCAGAGAAGATGCACCTTTCCAGGGCATGCCCCTGGTGACCCACCTGCAACCACCTGCCACCTGCCTATTGTTTCCACCCAGGCTTCAAACTACAAGAACTAATTAGGGTACAGCTCTCATAATCCCATCATTTTACCTCTGAACATTCCTGAATTAAACCAGAGATTTTTGGTGGGTTTTTTGTTTGTTTGGTTTCTGTTTGGTACTGGGGTACTTTACCACTAAACTACATCCCCCATCCTTTTTGTTAGGTTGATTCCAGGCAGCTGGGTGGGGCATCAGGCAGCCTACGCCCACATGAAAGGAACAACTAATTAGATGCTGGCACACAAGTCCCAGTGGCGTCTAGCAATCACCCGGTGATTGGGGGGAGTTACCAGCCAATCTCTGAAGGACTTCCTCTGCCCACCCCAGATAAAGTGTGCTGGTTCCCCTACCTTCCTTCACTCTGGTGGGTCGGTGAATCTGGCTCCAGAGCTGCAATCCCAATAAAAGTTTTGCTCAGCTGCTTTTAGGCCTGACTCCTTTTCATCTGCACCTGAACATCTGGCGCTGAGGATTCGTTTTTCCTGATTTTTACACTTTTCATTCTTCATTTTGAGATATGGATGGTCTTGCTAAGTTGCTGAAGCTGGTCTTGAATTTGCGATCCTCCTGCCTCAGCCTGCCAAGCTGCTGGGCTTATGGGCATGAGCTGCCACACCTGGCAACACAGATTTCAGAGGGCACCTCGTATCCAGACCATAATAGGGGGCTGTAGTACTAAGATAACTGTTGAGTCATTTGGAAAGACTGTAAATCTCAGGTGGAGTGAAACTAGAACTATAGATGTGGAAATATTTGGCACGGGGTGGCACTCAGAGTCATGAAAACGAATGATCACCTCCTGAGGAATCACATAAAAAGAAAGAGGAGAGTGCTGGGAAACAGCCCGGGAAACATTTACATCCTGTGGCAGAGAAAGAGGCGAAGGGACCAGAGAGACCATCTGAGAAGTATCCAGGGGCAGGCGTGTGAAAAGGTCAAGGTCAGGGAGCCCAAGGGCAGAGCTTGAGGGAGTGCAGTACGTTAATTCAGTAGGGCTGCCGTAATAATATCAAAATATTAGCATCACCAACTGGCAGTTTAAAAAACAGAGTTGTATTTTCTCATACTTTTCTGGGGGCTGAAAGTCCAAGGTTAGGTGTCAGCCTCGTTGGCTTCTGGTGAGGGCCTTTCTCCTTGGTTTGTAGATGGTGCCTTCTCCAGTGTCTTCACATTCTCTTCCTTCTGCTTGGTCAGTACCCTCATTTCTTTTTATAAGGGCACCAATATATTAGATTAGAGCTTAGCTGTGTGACCTCATTTGAAGTTTTTTATTTTTATTTTTTTATTTTATTTTTTTGTTTGTTTGCAGTGGGAATTGAACCCAGGTCCTTGTAAACACTAGGCAAGTGCTCTGCCACTGAGCCACATCCCCAGCCCTTTGCTCTTAATGAATTCTACCAAGACCCTAAATTCAAATATAGCCACATTCTGAGGTCCCTGTGGTTAGGTCTTCAACATATCAATTTGGTGGGGACACAATTCTACCCATAATGAGCTGTAAGAAATTCCCCAGG
Source organism: Aplodontia rufa (assembly GCA_004027875.1). Lineage (NCBI taxonomy): Eukaryota > Metazoa > Chordata > Mammalia > Rodentia > Aplodontiidae > Aplodontia > Aplodontia rufa. Next base: position 9,750 of record PVKS010012419.1, read on the forward strand.
GGACGACTTAGGGATATGCATTATAGTGTCAACAGCTAGCCCTCCCTGAGCACATACTATATGCTGGGCCAAGCATACAGTATGTAAGTACTTCACATACTTTAACTCGTGTAATAAACAACCCCATGGCTTAGGTACTGTTATAATTAGCACCACTTTTTCCAAAGGAGGACACAGACACACTGAGAGCTATCTTGCCCAAAGTCACCCAGCTAGTAAATGACAGAATCCGGAAGCTCAGATTCTATACAAAGAATTTCAGTCTGAGGTTTTTTGTTTTGTTTTGTTTTGTTTTGGTCTGCTATCAAAAGCAGAGACCTGAAGAAGTAGGAAAGTTGCTGAATACTAAGTAGAAAAGGAACATTCTCCCATCAGCTGCCAATTGTCAGTTTTCTCAGTGTGTAAGGTGAATTCTGGCAGGGAGGTACGGCAGCTTGAGAAGAAAGGAAAAGAAACGATCACTAATAGATGGTTAAAATGCCTCATGTTGAAAAATTCGAAGAAAGCAACCCTATTATAACTTCAAATACGTACCTTTATGTAAACTGTGATTCTTACCTTTGGGATTGTAGTCTCAAACGGTCCAGTAAAATGCAGTGAGAAAATATTCAACATTGCACTTAAGCACTTTTATACACTTTAAGTAAAGATTCTTTCTTGCTTCTTGATGTTTTTGTTTTTGTTTTAATTTTGTGAGCTCTTCTGACTCCAGGCCAGTTTAATACAGAAGTTTGAGGAGGAAGAAACATATCCATACGTACATATCCCTCATACAAAAACACATGCATACATGTGTGCACATACAGGCACACACCTGCATTCAAACATGTATACACAAAAAATTAAAAAGTGAGAGAAAAAAATATTTTTTTTTTGTATCAGGCATTGATCCCAGGGGTGCTCAACCACTGAACCACATCCTCAGCCTTTTTTAATTTTTTTGTTTTGAGAAAGGGTCTTACTTAGTTGCTTAGGGCCTTGTTAAGCTGCAGGGGTTGGCCTTGAACTTGCACTCCTCCTGCCTCAGCCTCCTGAGCCTCTGGGATTACAGGCATGAGCCACCACACCCAACTTCCAGTCTTGATTTCTAATATCTAGAATACTCAAGTCACATATCATACTTCACACAATGATATATAAATAAGTCACAGACTAAGAAAAAGTTAAAGCAACCACAGGGTTGTAAGATGCTGAACCAAGATAAATGCAGTCAAAGAGTCACCATGGGTGGTCACATAAGGATTTTAAGGAACCAGTTCAAAAAGGCTATCAACGAGAGGGTCCAGACAGACTGCAGTGTCAGTTTCAGAGTTTCAGCTCAAGGTTTCAGCTTGGAGTGGGCCTTGCATGATCATTAGGAGCAGGAGAAACCACACCTGCTGAAATCCAATGGGGACAGGAAAATGGACATTCGTCAGTATGGTGATTTTCCTGGGCAAGGTTCACGATGAGTGACCAGGTGATGGGGTCAGGGTGGTGCCGTGTTCAGTCTCAGGGGGCTCCTCCTTTGTGGGTCTCCAGTGAGAGGTTTGCATCTGGTGAGGTCGATGTGTCTGGTGTTCCTGATATGGTTTGGGCTGTCCATGATTCCAGGTACTCCTTGATTTATTTTAATAAGTTGGCACATTCAAGTTACTTATCAATTTCTGCCTTATGGTGGTACTAAGTAATGGTGGTTGTTTATTTGTACAAACAAGGTGTGGAGTCATTCTTCCTTGATACTTATACTCAAAATGGAGTAGCTTCTGGCAAGCCACTGTTGAGAAAATGGAGTACTTCAGGTTTAGGCACAGCCTGAAAACTGCTGTTGTACACATCATGGAATAACTCAGAGCTAGGCATAACCTGCTCTCCACAGGAACCCACCAGTAAAGGTTCCTGAGAGAAGCTAATAGCCTGTCACTTCGTCTAGGTGAAAAGAACACCCAACACAATGACCTGAAAGCTAAGAAATGTTTCTAGAAAGGTCTCAAACAAACTTCACTTCTCAGATCACTCCTCAGAGGAGCTTCCTGGAGCAGGAAGCCACTGAAATTCTGAACCTACTGAAATTCTCTGAGGTTGAGAAGGGCTCTTCTGCAAAGACTGAGAGGTGAGCAGCCCCTGTTCTCAGGCCACCCCTGGACACCTAGGCCATCACCCTCCACTACCCTTGGCACCCTGGGCTCCATGGAACTGCGAGAAGGTATTCCTGCTGCTTCCTTTCCTATGCTTCTTTGAGCCATTCATCTCTCTGTCCCATGTCATTGGGAACATCTGATTGGCAGAATCCAGTTTGGTACCACACTGAAAGATTTTGATTGGCTGAGCTAGGTTCACATGCCACCTGTATTCCCTGTCTCCTCCAGCTGGAGGCCTTCCCTGCCTTCCATCAAAGTGCCTACAAGAGGCTACACCCAAAGTTAGAAAAATTAGAAACTATGAAATTGCAGCCTTGGAAGATAAATGGGTGGCAATGGCAGAAATCCTGCTGAGCAAAGTTAGCCAAACCCAGAGTCAAGGGTGGAATATTTTCACTCATTTGTGGAGGCTTTAGCTAAACCCAGGCCTGTGTGAAAGGAAGTCAATCTCATGTATTAGCCCCAACAAAGACATAGCAACACATAATCTAGGGCAATCATAGACAGGTATAGGGGAGGAGGATGGAGGGGGCAGGAGGGGGAGGGGAGAGGGATGGAGAATAGGGAGGGATCTAGGGGGTAATTCTGATTTAAGAATGTATGTATATCATATTGTTACTTTATATGCATTTCTGATTGTACAATAACTAAATTTCTTTAAAAGAAAAAGTGTTCAGATGTTGGGAAAAAAAGGAAGTCCATTACAATCTTTAAACATTTATCTTTTATCATAGGAAATGCTGAAGAGTATGAAGTCACAAGATTCTGAATTAGAAACTTAAACTATTCAGTAAACTCAAAATATTTTAAAACATACCCCTCCCAAAGTAATATAAATTTTGGATTGGGGTAAGGAGATCAACAGAGAGGTGGCAAGGAAAACCTAGACTGTTAGAAGAGGAGGAGGAGGAGAAGGGAGAGTGAGTTAATTCTGACCCAGGACTGCCTTATGTCAGACACATCCAGGCACATTATCGCAATGCTCCCTACAGTTCTCGAGGTAGGTGCTTCAGTTCCTGTGTGTCTTAGTCAACTTTTTTTGCTACTGTGGCTAAAGAACCTGACAAGAACAATTTTGGGAGGAAAAGTTTATTTGGGACTCACAGTTTCCGAAGTCTTAGTCCACAGGTGGCTGGCTCCATTCCTCAGGGCTTGAGGTGAGGCTGAACATCATGGTAGAAGAGTGTGGCAGAGGAAAGCAGGTCAACACATGGCTCCTGGCAGCAGAGAGAGAAAGAGACTTCACTCACCAGATATATATACCCAAAAGGCATACCCCTAGCAACTCACCGCCTCCAGCCACACCCTTCCTGCCTCTACTGGTCAGTCAAGGATTAACTCACTGATTGGGCCAACCCTCCTATAATCCAATCATATCACATCAACCTTCATATTGTCTCACATTCTGAGTTTATGGGGGGCATCTTCCATCAAAACCACAATGCCATGTAATAAATAAGACAATTGGAGCTCAGAGTGACTGTTTAACAGGGCTGCCCAGCTAGTATGTAGTGCAGCCAGGAATGAAAAGATCACCCAGAGCTTAAAGTTCAGGATTTTTTCTAAGCTCATATATAGTTTTATCCAGTGTCCTAAGAAAAGTTGATGGACACATATACGTGAAAAGAAATAACAATCAGAAAAGGAATAAGAAAAAAGAATGCAGCACACACACACACACACACACACACTTATGCATCTCCAAATTAACGTATGTGTATATTATCTCCATGTCCCTGGAAAAGAAAGAAGAAGAGGGAAATGCGGCAGATTCTGAAATCTTCAACTCTTCAGCTGCATCTTTTCATGCCCTGAGGTTGTGCGACGCTGTGTCAGCGCTTTTTGCAGCTAGTCTGTTCTTCAGAGTTCTTTGGTGGCTCTTTAAGTCTACGTGTGTCGGGCTTGGTTCTGAACACATGGCCACTTACAGATTCACAGGAGAGGAGTGAGTCTTAATCAACCAAGATATTTGTGTTGGTCAGCTTTCTGTCGCTGTGACAAAATACCAAAGAAAATCAACTTAAAGAAATGAAGATTCAACTTGATTCAGGTTTCAGTCCATGGTCACTGGGCTCTGCTGCTTCTGGGCCTGGGGTGAGGTGGCACATCATGTCAGGGAGTGTGTGGTGGATCTGAGATGTTCACCTCCTGGTGGTCAGGAAGCAGGTGGAGGGAGGGGCCAGGGACAAAAGATATCCTTTAAGGGCACACTCCAGTGGCCTACTTCCTCCAACTAGCCCCACATCCTAAGGTTTCCACCACCTCACAGTAGCCTGTTAAGCTAAGAATCCATCCATGGATTGATCCATTGATGAGGCCAGAACCCTCATCATGCAATCACCTCCCAAAGGCCCCACTTCTCAACTCGGCTATATTGGAGACCAAACCTTCAACACACGAGTTTTCCTGGAGGAGACACTGCAGATCCAATCCATAACCCAAAAAGCATAACCCAATCTATAACCCGGCAAAAGCATTCACACCCTAGGACCCATGAGTGGAGCCAAAGCTGGACATGGTCAACAGTGGGAGGCAGCCTTTTCATTTTGTAGGCAGAGTCCTCCAGCTTGCACCTTGGACTTCTCAAAACAGGCCAAGAATGCTGTCTGCTAAAAGGGAAAGCCTTGGCTGTATCTCTCTTGTAAACAATTTTTTTTTTTTTTGCATTGAGTAACCACAGCAAAACACAGAAGTGACCTTTGTAGCTGTTTCACTCAAAAAACCATAGACCAGCCAGATTGTTTAGAAGCTAACAGTGATTGGATGACTGACTTTTAACTGTGTGTTTGTAAACACTCCTGCATGCTGTCTTATATATGCAAGCACACAAAATCATTTTAATGTGGAATATCTTTCTACAGTTCAATTGTAAATCAACACTAGTTCTTTGACACATTTGTCTGCCTTCACTGAGTTAACTAGAGATCCACCAAGAAATTTGGCTACTATGTGGCTCTAGTTCATATATTTAAGTCAAGAATATCTCAATATGAGATTTCTCTGGGGACTGAGACCAAATTAGTTTTATGGTACTCAGCTCTCATATCTATTTTTAAATGAATGCTTTATAAATTATTATTCTATTATCCATGATGTATATTCCGATGGGTCAACATACAAGAAGGAAAAAGAATAAGGTTATGCAGGTTCCAGCCACAATAGTAGAAGCATAGGCTTTTGATACCAGTTACAATATAAGAGCCAAAATAGTCAGGAGAATTTTCTGGCCTTTATGACAGGTCAGAGTCCATCTGTTTCATCTGCTATTTGGCTGTTGGAACAGTTGGACTTTATTTCCTCTACACAACACTGAACATGTAAGAACAAACTAAAAATTGATCTAAGGATTGTGCACAAATATGTTGTAATATCTATTTAAATAGGCATTTATATGCACCTCACTTTTATATCTGAAATAATTCAGATGAATTTGGTCTAAAATTATATTTTTTGAGCATTTGACCCAATACTGACCAATTTACTGAATATATTGCACAGAATCTTACATGAAACTGCCAATCAAGGATTGGAACGGTAGCCCAGCAGTGACAGAGCTTGCTTGGCATGCGCAAGGATGCAGGTTTATACCCCAGCACCTTGTACACACACAGCGAGGTGTCGGAGCAATGAAAGCCACATGAAAAACTAAATAAAAATTGATTATTTCTATCTCTCACTGTTCCTCTCTCTTAAGGAAAAAAAAAAAAAAGATTTTTGTCTGAACTGAGGTGTAGCTCGGTAGGAGAGCTTTTGCATAGCATGCAAGAGGTCCTAGCTTCAATCCCCAGAATATCAAGAAAAAAAATCTGTGTTTTTAAAAAATTCCAGTTATTGGTTAGGTGCAGTGGAGCATGACTGTAATCCCAGTGGCTCAGGAGCCTGAGGTAGGAGAATCACAAGTTCAAAAACAGCCTCAGCAACTTAGCAAGGTTCTAAGCTGCTTAGCGAGACCCTGTCTCAAAAGAAAGAAAGAAAAAAGGGCTGGGGCTCAGAGGTTAAGTACCCCTGGGTTTATTTAATTCCTGCTGCAAAAAAATTAAATAAATAAAATAAGCAAACAAATTCTAATTACTATTGTTATACCAAAAATGTTATTTCAGTGACTTTCATTGTATAATACAATAAAGTTATAATATTTTAAAATAGCCTATAGGATATTTATTTCTTGGCAATAATAGAGTATAAGGCAATTTTTCCCAATATGAATTAAATTGAATCTGTCAGGTTGGAACCTAGATCTAGAAGAAATCTCAAGGTAACAAATGATGCAGATTTCTTCACTGGTGGAAACCAATCCCCTACTGTAAATGGCAATGATTGTCTTTGCGCATCTGCAGATAGCTCCATAAAGCTCCAAAGAGGGAGATTTCAGAACATTACTTTATTCTTGTCCCAGATGTTATGGAAAAGAAGTTGTCTTAGTTCTTCCTAAGCTATTTTTCTTTTTGTGAATTCTTTACTTTTGAACAATTTTAGATTTGTAGAAACGTTTGTAGTACAAAACATTCTCAAACACACTTCACTGAATCCCCCATAATGTTAAACTCTCACAAAACCATGGCACATTTGTACAATTAAAAAATTAACATTTGGGCTGGAGCAGTGGCTCAGTGGTTACAGCACTTGCCCGGCATGAGCAAGTACACAGGTTCAAACACCAGCACCCACGTACACAACTAAGTGTCAGAACAACAAAAGCCATGTGAAAAACTCAATAAAAATTGATTCTCTCTGTCTCTCTCTCTTTCTCTGTCCTTCTCTCTTTAGAAAAAAAATTAACATTGGTATATTACTAGTCACTAAGCTCCAGACTTCAGATATCATCAATGTCTTTTTCTGTTACAGACAGCATTTAGAAACCATATCTCCTTAATCTACTCTGGCCTGTGAAAATTCCTCAGTCGTTTCTTGTCTTTCACACCTTGCTTTGTAGAATTTTTCTCATTCTGGGTTTAACTGATGTTTTAGTCAACTTTTGTGTCACTGACCAAAACACCTGACAAGAACAATTTAGAAGTGGGTGTAGTGGTGCATGCCTTTAATCCCAGTGCTTTAGGAGGCTGAGGCAGGAGGGCTGCAAGTTCAAGGCCAGTCTCAGAAACTTAATGAGGCCCTAAGCAACTTGGTGAGTTCCCATCCTTTTTTTGTTAGGAAGCAGTGCCAGGGGTGTTTAACCATTGAGAAACATCTCCAGACCTTTTAAGTTGCTTAGGGCCTTGTTAAGTTGCTGAGGCTGGCTTTGAACTTGTGATCCTCCTGCCTGAGCCTCCTGAGCTGCTGGGATTACTGGGTGCACTACTGTACCTGGCTGAGACCCTATCTTCAAATAAAAAATAGGAAAGAGTTAGCAATGTATCTCAGTGGTAAAAGCAGGCTGAGACCCTGTCTTCAAATAAAAAATAGGAAAGGGTTAACAATGTATCTCAGTGGTAAAATGCCCTGGGTTAAATCTGCAATACCAAAAAAGAAAAAAGAAAAAATAAATAAACAACAGCAAACAACACCAACAAAAAACAACTTAAAGTTTATTTGGGACTCATGGTTTCAGTCCATAGATGATCAATTCTACTGCTCTAGGCCTAAGGTGAGGCAGGCATCACAAGGGGAAAGACCCAGGGGCAGGGACTGTGAGCTCAGGGACAGGTCCAGAAGCAGAAAGAGAAGGAAACACAAAGGGGCCACAGGGAAGAGGCACGCTTCCAGGGCACGCCCCCAGTGGCCTACCTCTTCCATCCATGCCCCACGTACCAACAGTGACCACACAGTCCATTCAAACCAGGATGGACTGATTAGGTACAGCCTCCATAAACCAGTCATTTCATCTCGGAGTATTTCTGCGTTAACAGGTTTGGAGGGACACTTCATATCTAAACCATAGTGGCTGATGTTTTCCCATGATTTGGGTTGGTGTTAGGGGTTGGGGAGAAGCATACAACAGGAAGGAAGGCCCCTCTCTAACATCATATTGGGAGTACTCTGATCCACGTGACTGGCCACTAGCAGTGTTGACCCCATCACCTAGTTAGAAGGTGTATGCCAAGTTCCTCACTGTAAAGTTACTACTTTACTCGTTTTTCAAAACTGACCTGATCCCAGGTTCTCAGGAGGCCGAGGTAGGAGGGATGACAAGTTTAAGGACAGCCTGGGCAACATAGAGAGATCATGTCTGAACATAAAATTTCAGGGCTGGAGTGGTGCCTCAGTGGTTGGAGCGCTTGCCTAGCAGATGCAAGGACCACATACCCCAGCACCACATACACAACTAAGCGTCTGAGAAACAAAGGCCAGATGAAAAACTAAATGAAATTGATTCTCTCTTTCTCTCTCTCACTTTCCCTCTCTCTCTCTCTTTAAAAAATAAATAAATATGTTTTTAAAAATGTAATTCAAATACACCTTAAAAAACAAAAATAAAAAGAGGGCTAATGATGTAGCTTAAGGACAGAGCCACACAGGGTTCAATCCCTAGTATCACAAAAAAAGGAGTCATAAAAACATGTAAGTTTATAGAGTTTATGGGACGATTAAATGAGTTTATGCAAGTGAGGCACTTAAAGCAGTGCCTTGCTCATACTAAATGCTCAGTAATTAGCTTTTTATAAAAGTCTTTACTGAAGATTTATTTGACCAAAATATCAATAGCCAACAGGGAACTGATGGCAAAATTTTGAAAGTATTTATAAATATGATTTAAAAATCAGTATACTACATGAAGAAAAGTCCCTTCTGTGTGGAAAATCTTCATCAGCTTAATATTACTCTCTGTGAATCAATGCATTCCTCTGCGGCAAACCCTTGAACCACAACTTCTCCAAATTACACACAATTCCTTTAAGTGCATCATAGAATCTACTTTTGATTCCCCTTAGCATTATTATTGTTTTCTGCTGGCTGTGTTTCCTTTGCACTGAAAAACTTGAATTGTTTACCTTTTACTTAAAGTCCAATCCTTCCTTCAAGTCTAAAATTTTTATTATATTATGTAGCATTCCATCATTTTATTATTCCCAGTGAGAAAGCAGCTCAAGAGTATTGGTATGCAACCTTGGCATTTTGGGAATATTTTAAATTTTTGCAGTGACAGTTTCTTTAAAAATGTAAAAAAAATCTAAAATATTTAGCCTTGTCAATGATATAAAAGATATGCTCTGAATCCATCATTCATACACAGCTCATTTGGACATTACGACCCCTCTGTATGCAGTCTGCACTATTTCCTTTAAATTTCATGGCTATTGGTCCATAATTAAGGTCTTAGTAATATTAGGCAAAGTCAAAATATTATAGAACTGGAGAGCATTCAGAGACAATCAGGGAAATATTTGTAAAGCTCAATCAAAGAAATAATGTAGAACTTAAGAGAAGCTCAGGGTTGTTGGTGAATGCTCCGTTTCCCTGGAGATTCTGATGTAATCTACCTGAGCCTGAGACTCAGAATTTTCTTGTTTTTTTAAAGAGAAAGGGACAGTGAGAGAGAGAGAGAGAGAATCAATTTTATTTAGTTTTTCATGTGACCTTTGCTGCCCTGACACTTAGTTGTGTATGTGGTGCCAGGGCTTGAACCTGCGTACTCACGCATGCTGAGCAAGCGCCATAACCGCCAAGCCACTCATCCAGTCCCAAGACTCAGAATTTTTTAATAAGAGCTCCAGGTGATGCTCCTCGTCCAAATTTGGAAAAATTGATTTAATCCCAAGATCCTGATTTTGCATAAGGAAACTGAGGCCCAAATGAAGGATGATCCGCTCATCCAACACTCATTAAACATGCACATTTATAGGGCTCTATGGCAGTACAACAGAAATACCAGGAGGTCTAGGACAATGCATTGCTGGTGGAATCATACTGGGTACAACTTTCCAGGCAATTGGGCCACGCATGTCACAGTAATAAATGTTTGAGGCTTTGATCCACTAATTCCAAATAAAAACAGTATTTCTCAAATTGTCACTCAGGCCATTGGCATCTGAAGCACCTGAGGTTGCTGCTGAGGATGTAGATCCCAATGTCCCAGTTCAGAACAGCTGAATCAGAATCTCACCGGCTGGGACCTGGCAAGCTGCATTTTTAAAAAGCTCACCAAGAAATCCTAAGTTCACTGAGGTTTAAGAAATGTTTTCCTTCAGAAGCAGGTGTCATTCCTCCACGAGATACCCATTTAACGCAAGAGTTCTTTTGGGGGAAACAGCAACGGGGAAACCCAAGCTGGGCATCCATGCTTTGGCATTACCCCTGGATAACTAAGTATATATACATTGGTTATTGATGGTTTGATAATGTTTACCCCTCAATTGTATCTCTATATACATCTAATAAAAAAAAAAAAAGAAAGAAAAGAAATGCTCTCCTGGGGTTGGGGATTTAGCTCAGTGGCAATGCGCTTGCCTACATGTGCAAGGCCCTGAGTTCATTCCTCAGCCCTGAAAAAAAAAAAGAAAAAAAAAAAAAGAAATGTTCTCCTGTGCTGGAGACGCAGAGCGCTTGCTTGGCATGCGCTGGGACCAGGGTTTGATCCCCAGCACTATATACACAAGTGGAGGAAAAACAAAAACCAGATGAAAAGATTAAAAAATTAACTCGATCTTTCTCTCACTCTCTCTTGAAAAGAAAGAAAGAAATGCTAATCTAGGACTGGGGATGTAGCTCTGTAGCTCTGGGCTCAATCCTCAGTACTGCCAAAAAAAAAAAAGAAAAGAAAAGAAAAAATCCTAACAAGAAGAAATGCTGCTTTAGGGTTGGAGGCATGGTTTAGTGGTAGAGCACCTGCCTAACAGGCTTGAGGTCTTGGGTTTCATTCCCAGCAACACACACACACACACACACACATGCACAAATGATAGCACAGTTGTCAGGAAGTGGGGGACTACGGAGATGGGAGAGTTAGGAGTTGGTATTTAATGTACAGAATTCAGGTGCATTCTGGAGATGGATGGTGATAATTCATGGTTCAGAGCAAGGTGAATGCACTCCAGGCCACAGAACGGTGCACTCAAAAATACTTAAAAGGTAAGTTTTGTGTTTTGCATATTTTACCACAATGAAAAAAATTGACGATGATGGATCATAGCGTACTGGATAAAATAAATCCATGAGTCTTGCTGTGGACTGAATTGCACCTCTCAACCTGAAATCCATACGTTGAAGCCCTATCCACACATTCCCTTCTGTTCCCTTGTGGTTACATGGGATCATAAGATGTGGCTCTCGTTTATAGGATTTGTGTCCTTACCAGGAGAGGTACCAGAGAACTCTTTTTCTCTGCCATGTAAGAGATATAGTGAGAAGGCCGCTGTCCGCAAGTCAGGAGGAGGCTCCACCAGGAGCTGTATCTGCTGGCACCTTTTTCTTGGACTTCTTAATCTCCAGAACTCTGGGAAAATCAATTTCTGTTGTTTAAGCCACCACACCTGTGGTATTTTTTTTATGGCAGCCTGAGATATTGATAAGATAATAATAATAACAATAATAGCAACAATAATAACAAGAAGGCATATAAGAAGTTTTAAATAGATAAAAATTCTGACACATAAATGTATGGAAAAAGTCTTGGTTCCATCTTGGAACCATCCATGCAATAGCCATCGATGTAATAATCAATTCAAGCACGGATTTTTCAATGGATGCCAAATCCAGTGAGTGGAAGATTTCATGAAGAAAAGGACATTCATACAGTGTCAAGGTATCACCCCATAGATAGTTACTAATTACAAAGAAGAAAAGATACCTTTAAAACGGTATCAGATATACCCCAGATACCACTGTGAGTGATCAAATTTAGCATCACCAAAGATGAGACAAAGCTGACTAATTCCATACCTTGCCTGCTGGGAATAGCACTGTGATAAACACATTGTTACAGGGCTGGAGCAGTGGCTCAGCAATTCTGGTGCTTGCCTGGCGTGTAGGAGGATGTGGGTTCAAACCCCAGTACTGAGTACGCAACTGAGTATTGGAGCAACAAAGGCTACTTGAAAAACTAAATGGAATAAAAATTTGATTCTCTCTTTCACTCTCTCTCACTGTCCCTCTCTCCTTAAAAAAAAAAAAAAAACACTAGTAAATTAAAAAACCACATTAGTGCAGATGTCTTTTTGACATAGTGACTTCATTTGCTTTGGATATACCCAGTAATGGGACTGCTGGAATTTTTTTGAGGAAACTCCATATTCTTTCCTATAATGTCTGTACTAATCCCATTCTCACCAATAGTATTTCCTGTAAATCTGTAACAGTGTTACAGAGGTTCCTTCTCTCCATATCCTCCTTGGTCCTTGTTATGTTTGTCACATCCCCAACCCTTTTTATTTTTTATTTTGAGAAAGGGTCTCACTAAATTGCTGAGGCTGAACTCCAACTTGAGATCCTCCTGTCTCAACCTTCCAAGTCACTTGAGATTATAGGAGTTTGCCACTGCAACTAGCATGTTTTGCCTTTTCCTTTTTTTCTTTTTTTAGAGAGAGAGAGCGCCTCATGTTTTGTCTTTTTGATAATAGCCATTCTTACTGGAGTGAGATGATATCTCATAATCTCATTGTGGCTTTGATTTGCATATCACTGATGATTAGTGATGTTGAACATTTTTTCCATATACCTGATGGCCTTTTTTTTTTTTTTAATGAGGGTCTCACTATATTGTCCAGATTGGCCTAAAATTCCTAGCCTCAAGCAATCTTCCTAGTAAGGCACAATAGCACATACCTGTAATCTCAGTGACTTGGAAGGCTGAGACAAGAAAAATCACAAGTTCTAGGCAATTTAGTAAGACAATGTCTCAAATAAAAATTAAGAAGGGAGGCTGGAGCAGTGACTCAGAGGTTTCAGTGCTTCCCTGGCATGCGGAAGGATGCTGGTTCAAACCCTAGTGCCTGGCAGGCAACTAAATGTGGGAGCAATGAAAGCCACTTGAAAAGCTAAATAAAATTGATTCTCTCTTTCTCTCTCTCTCATTGTCCCTCTCTCTTTGAAAGGAAAAAAAATTAAAAAGGGCTGGGTATGTGGCTTAGTGATAGACTGCCCCTGGATTCCAGCCCCAGTACCAACTCAGTACCCCCCCTTTCCCAGTAGCTGGACTACTGGTGGGCACCTCTGCGCTATTGACCGAACCCAGTAGCGCTTAACCACTAAATGGGCCACATCCCCAACCCATTTTATTTCTTTGTTTTGAGACAGGGTCTCACTAAATTGCTTAGAGCCTTGCTAAGTTGCTGAAGCTGGCTTTGAACTTGTATCCTCCTGCCTCAGCTTCCTGAGCCACTGGGACTGCAGACATGTACCACTGTGCCCAGTTTGCCCTTTTTTTTTTTCTGTTGAATTGAGTTCCTTATGTGTTTTCAATATTAACCCCTTGTCTAATGTATAGTTTGGGAGCTGGAGCAGTGGCTCAGTGGTTAGGGTGCTTGCCTGGCCTGTGCAAGTATGCAGGTTCAAACCCCAGCATCATGAACACAACAGAGTGTCGGAGCAACGAAGGCTGCATGAAAACTAAATAAAATTGATTTTTTCTTTCTCTCTCTCTTTCACTGTCCCTCTCTCTTAAAAAAAAAAAGTCAAATGTATAGTTTGCAAATAAATACCCTCTCCCACTTTGCAGGTTGTTTCTACACTCCTTTGATTGTTTCCATTGCTTTGCAGCAGCTTCTGAATTTGACATAATCGCATTTATCTAGTACTTTTGTTGGTTGTGCCTTTGGGGTCCTATACATTGCCTGTGTCAAGACTTGAAGTGCTCATCCTATGTTTTCTTCTAGTAGTTTCACAGTTTCACGTTTTATATTAAGGCTTTAATTCATTTTGAGATTTTTTTTCTTGTGGTGACAAGAGTTCAATTTCATTTTTCTGTGTGTCGCTGTTCATTTTTCTCAGCACCGTTTATTGAAAAGAATGTTCCTGTGGCTGGAACAGTGGCTCAATAGTGGAGTGCTTGCCTGGCATGCACAAAGATCCAGGTTTGAGCCCCAGCACCACATACACAACTAAGTGTGGGAGAAACTAAAACCAGATGAAAAAATAAAATCCATTCTCACTCTCTCTCTCACGCACGCACGCGCACACACACACATGCACGTACACTCACACACACAATCTCTCTCTCTCTCTCTCTCTTTTTTAAAGAGAGAAGGACAGTGAGAGGGAGAGAGAGAGAGAGAGAATCAGTTTTTATTGAGTGTTTCACATGGCTTTTGTTGCTCTGACACTTAGTTGTGTACGTGGGTGCTGGGGTTTGAATCCATGTACGTGAGCATGCTGGGCAAGCACTGTAACCATGGAGCCACCACTCCAGCACCCAATCTCTCTCTTTTTAACAAAGAAAAAAGAAAAAGAAAACAATGTTCTTTTCCCATGTGCATGCTAAGCAGTTTGTTGAAGATTGACTGTAGATATGCGGATTTCTTTCTGGGCACTCTATTCTATTCCATATTGATCTATGAGTCTGTTTTTATACCAGTACCTTACTGTTTCAGTTACTATAGTTTTGCAGTATATTTTGAAATCTGGTAGCATGATACTGTTAGCTTTTTTGTTTTTATTATTGTTGTTGCTCAAAATTTCTTTGGCTATTTGGGGTCTTTTGGTAATTGGCATAAACTTTATGGTTTGTTTTTCAGTTTCTGCCAAGAATGTTATTGCTATTTTAATAAGGATTGTGTTGAATCTATGGATCATTTTGGGTTCTGTGGATGTTTTAGCAATATTAATTCTTCTAGTAGATAAGTGTGGGATGTCTTTTCAGACAAGAATTTTAATTTGAATCTGATCATAAAGATAAAATGTAAAACCAGATTGTGAGATATTTTGCCTTGACTTTATTTTATTGTCATAAAAGATAAAAAAAAAAAGGCAAGCTGGGTGTGGTGGCGCACAGCTTTAATCCTAGCAGCTCAGGAGACTGAGCAGGAGGATCACAAGTTCAAAGCCAACCTCAACAACTTAGTAAGACCCTAAGCAACTTAGTGAGATGCTGTCTCAAAATAAAAAGTGAAAAGGTGGGCTGGAGCGGTGGCTCAGCCGTTACAGCGCTTGCCCAGCATGCGCAAGTACACGAGTTCAAACCCCAGCACCCACATACACAACTAAGTGTCAGAGCAAAGAAAGTCATGTGAAATTAAAAGGCATGTGAAAATAAAAACTGATTCTCTCTCTCTCTCTCTCTCTCTCTCTCTCACTGTCCTTCTCTCTTAAATAAAAAAGAAAAGTAAATAGGGCTGTGGAGTAGAACATACCTGGATTCAATCCCCAGTACCTCAAAGAAAAAAAAAAAAGGCAGAATATCTAAGATGAAAGGAGACTAAAGACACGACAACCAAGTATAGTGTGAGATTCTACGCTAGATCCTATTTTAAATGAACAAACAAATAGCTTTAGGGACATCTTGAGGCAATTGAGGAAATTTATTATGGACTCTCTGTATTATGTATTTTAATTTCTTGGGTTTGATAATAATTCTTGGTTATATGGGAGAATGTCCTCATTTTTAGTATCGAAGTATTTAGTATTGACGTGTCATGATGTCTGTTATTTACTTTCAAATGGTTGAGTTAAAAAACATACCTACAGACAGAGAAATAAAAGTGATGTGTCTATTGTCCCAGCTACTCTGCAGATGGAGGCAGGAGATTCCCTTGATTCTAGTTCAAGATCAATCTGGGAAACGTAATGAAACCCATATTTCTCCCAAAACAAACTGTTGAAAAAGGTCTGGGATGTACCTCAGTGGTAGAGAGTTTGCTTGAGCATGCTCAAGGCACTGGGTTCTATCCCCAGTCCAAAACTTCAATAACAAAACCAAAAAGGCAATGTGGCAAAAAAATTTCCTGGTGGATATGCAACATCAGTACTTATTTTGTTATCCTATCAACTTTTCTGTAGTTTCTATATTTTTCTCTTCTTTTTCCTTTGGTTTGCCTTCACATTCTTCAAACTAAAAAAGTTACGGTTCTACCCTCTTGGACGTGTCTCAAGAAATAAATGATTCAGGGGTTGGGGATTTAGCTCAGTGACAGAGCGCTTGCCTAGCATGCGCAAGGCCCTGAGTTCGGTCCTCAGCCCTAAAAAAAAAAAAAAGAAAGAAAGAAATGATTCAGATTTCTTATTTTTAACATACCAGAATAATACTATCACATAACAAACGTAAACTTTTTTTCTTGTTCCTGACTTTAAGTTTTTATATATTTTTATTAATGCATTATAGTTTTACATAATGGTGGGATTAGTTGTCACATATTCTTAGATACACACAATTCAGCAATGCAATTTGTTTAATACCCACCTCCCACATCTCTCTTCCCCCCTCCTCCCATCCCCTGCTCCCTTGCCTTTCTTCTGGGTCCTATATTGTTCCTAAAATACCCAAATACAGTGACATAATTCTTATACCTATAAAGAACATTTTTTATATATATGGCTATATATTATATACAGTGACATTTATAATTGCTTGGAATGTACCTTGCTTTTTAAACATTTACGTTTTGGTACAGGTATGCAGCATAGCTTGTTCAGATGCAAACTTATAAACTTTTAAAGTCATAAAAATGGCACAATGTATAGGGACATCCAAATACTGAATCAGTATTAAAATCTAGTAGGGACCTTGCTCTTATCCAACATTTAGTAGTCTCCAGATTGCTGTTCAGAATAAAGACTCAATAAATACTAAATGGGTGAGTGAGGAATTTGTTTGTATTTGATGGTTAGGCAGCTATTGGAACAAATGATTTAGATGTTTTATGTAGGAGTGGGTGATTGAGCTATATGCACAGTGCAGCTCAGGGGAGCCTGGTCTCCACTTAATCTTCCCCACCATCCCTATCACTGCCTTAGGATTCCAGTGGAACATTATTTAGGTGTGGTTAAAATTGAGCTTATTAGGAGCTGGAGTGGTGCTCAATGGTTACTGCACCCACCTGACACACGTGAGGACCCAGGTTGGAACCCCAGCACCACATACATAAATAAGTGTCAGAGCAATGAAGGCCACATGGAAAACTAAATAAAATTGATTCTCTCTTCTCTCTCTCTCTCTCTCTCTCTCATTGTCTCTCTCTCTTAAAAAACAGCCACCAAAAAACAAAAACAAAAACAAGAACAAAAAAACAAAAAAACGAAAAACAAAAAAACAGGACAATCCCTCGGAAGGTTCAAAATTCTCCCTCCCTCCCTCCCTTAATTTATTCATTTTTTAAAGAGAGGAGTTAGAGAGAGAGAGAGAGAGAGAGAGAGAGAGAATCAATCTTTATTGAGTTTTTCACATGGCTTTCATTGATCCGACATTTAGTTGTGTATGTGGGTGCTGGGGTTTGAACCCGTGTACTTGCTAGGCAAGTGCTGCAACCACCGAGCCCCCACTCCAGCCCCTCTCCCTCCCTTTAAAGGAGCACCAGTATTCCTTTATGATGATACCTTTTTTTTGAGGTACTGGGGATTAAACCCAGGGGTGTTCTACTACCAAGCTACATACATCCTCATCCAATTCCCCCTTCTTTTTTTTTTGGTCAGGGATTAAACCCAGGGATGCTTAAGCACAGAGCCATATACCCAGCCCTTATTATATTTTATTTTGAAACAGGGTCTACGCTGAGTTGCTTAGGGCCTTGCTAAGTTGCTGAGGCTGACTTTGAACACGCAGTCCTCTTGTCTCAGCCTCCTGAGTTGGTAGGATTACAGGCGTGCATTACCATGCCTAGCTTCTTGTTTTTCTTTATGCTTTTACCCCTTATTTGTGCATTTGTAATCAATATGGTTTGGTATTACCGGTTTTTGTGAACTTTGTATGAATGAAATCATACCGTAAATACTTTTGTAGTTTGGTTCTTGTTGCTCTTCCCTAACATTATGGTTTTGTTTTTTTTTTCCAACCTTGCAACATTATGTTTTCAAAGATTTGCCCAAAGGGTTTCATGTTGCTGTAGTTCATTTTTTTTTCATTAAACCATATCATATTATAATACTATATTATATTCCATTGTTTAGATATACTATAATTATCCAGTGCACTATTGGATATTTGCATGTTTTAGTTTTTGGTATTGCAAATAATACTTCCAAAAACACTCTACATGTATTACATGTATCTGAAGCATGTATTATGTGTGAGGTTCCTTAGGGCCATGCCTAGGAGTGAAATTGCTAGATCATGGAATATGGATATCCTTAATTTTCGTAGATCAAGCCAAATTGTATTTGTACTAATTTCTACTACCAATTGTTGATAAGAATTCCCATTGCTCCACATTTCAGACAATATTATTAAACTTTAAAAATTTTGTTAATCTAGGAGCTGGAGTGGTGGCTTGGTGGTTATGGCACTTGTCCGGCATTCGCAAGTACACAAGTTCAAACCCTAGCACCCATGTACACAATGAAATGTCAGAGCAATGAAGGCCACATGAAAAACTAAATAAAATCGATTCTTTCTCTCTCTCTCTCTCATTGTCCTTCTCTCTCTCTTTTTTTTTAAAAAATTGTTAATCTAGATGATACCAAAGGGTACCTCATTGTGGTTTTAATTTGCATTTATTAGTTACTAATAATGTTGAGCATCTTTTCATATATTTATTGGCAATATGTATTTCTTTGAATATTTTTTATTATGGACTTTTTTCCCTCTCTATTCAACTTGATTATCCCCTAATTACACAAATTTGGGAGATTTATTGTAGCTAAGTTTCTTTCTTTCTTGGGATTGAACCCAGAGGTGCTTTAATTACGGAACTGTATTCCCATGCCTTTTTATTTTGTGAGACAGGGCCTTGCTAAGTTGCTGAGGGTCCTGCTAAATTGGTGAGACTTGCCTCGAATATGTGATTCTCCTGCCTCGGACTCCTGAGTCACTGGGCTTAAGGGCATGTGTCATTGAGCCTGGCTTACAGCTAAATTTCTTAATAGAAAAATTCACAGAATTCAATCAACATCTTGGAGTCAAATACTTATGAGAGGAGAGAGGGAAGATGAAGCGAGGGTAGAGAAATGAACTGATAATCAATAAAAATAAAAATAAAATTGTATGGGAAATCTAGACAGCCAGGGAAAGAGATGTAAAATTGTTCTAAAAGAGAGATTAGGAAACACAATCTCATTTTTTTTTTTTTTAAAAAAGCTGCTTTTCACAGACTGTGAAGTTGGAATAAAAAAAAGGTGCAAATTAGAGATGGCTAAAGGAAAATGAAACCTCATATTATTTTATAATATGAGAAAGAATGCAGATGGATACTTACGCTAAGAATCTATTCCACAAATGATACAAATGTGCTAAGAACCCGATACATGTAAACGTGTCATCTGAGCTTCTTTTCCTTTTCACTAATGAAACGTGCCCTCCTCTTCCTCAGGAGATCATACACTGGGTCTCCCATTTGCTAGGCAAGTAACATACCATTGAGCTATACACCTAGCCCAAAACTGAGATTTTATTTTGTTTATTTATTGTTTATTTATTTTTTTTAAGGTAGAGGGGCAGTGAGAGAGAGAGAGAGAGAGAGAGAGAGAGAGATGGAATCAATTTTATTTAGTTTTTCACATGGCTTTTTTTGTTGCTCAGACACTTCATTGTGTACATGATGCTGGGGTTTGAACCTGTGTATGCTAGGCAAGTGCTGTAACCACCAGGCCACCACCCCAGCCCCAAGACTGAGATTTTAAATGTTCATTATCTTTTTATTAACCACAGAATTTGCTCAGCGTGGGTCTCCTATCTGAATGAAAACCAAACCTGTGACAAGCATGGTGGCACATGCCTATAAGACCAAGTACTGGAGAGGCTGAAGCAAGAGGATTGCAAGTTCAAGACAGTCTCAGCAACTTAGGCCCTAAGCAACTTAGATCTTGTCTCAAAATAAGAAATAGGACTGGGGATGTTGCTCAGTGATTAAGTGTCACTGGGTTCAATACCCAGTACCAAACCAAACCAAACCAAACAGAAAAATACCAAATCTGTTTGGTGTTGCTTATTATTGAATTGGAATGGTTGTTTTTGCCTAAGGTGTTAGTATAATCATTAACTGCGGGGGAAACATTTATGGTAATAAAGGATTTTAGTTTGGTACAGTACTAGGAATTTTTAAAGATCATATTTGTTTTCTTAAGGGATGTCTAGACAATAAAATTTAGGAATTGTGGATTAAGATAATCTATTCACAACAATTAGAGATAGTACTTATTTTAATCAGTTTATTTGTAGAACTTCTTCCCCCCAACCCCGATAAAAGCCACTAGTTTGCTTCAGGAAAAAAAAAAAAAAAAAAGAAATGTCCTTTCTATTTAGAATTTCTGGTTTATATTAATCTCCAATCTCCTTGAGAAAAATCAGGGATATTAAAATATTGAAAACCAGTTCATCTTGTCCTACACAGAGTTGATTCACTAGCAGAACAATAAGGGCTATAACAATAATTCATTCAAAGATGGTTTCCGAACTAGCAAGTAATTCCGACACACACCACTGAAAACAGAGACCATAAAGAAATAAACAAAATTGTATCTCATTACTGAAGAGTTGTGGGCCAAAAATAGGATTATAGATGGGTTACTTAATTCTATTTCTCTTGCATTGACATTTCCTTCCTAAGATTCAGTTCTGAGGCCTCGGTTCTCTACCTACTTCCGTTGAGAACATCCAACATGTATTTGTAATCCTGACCTTTTGTTTGAGCTTTAGTCCTGACCTTTAACTTTCTGCTGGATATCTCTAATTTCTAAAATCAAACCTTATATCAGATCCCCCTTTGGACTTCCTCATTTTTTCCCAGTTCTTTGAATCTCTTTCCACAGCCCCAAATCTTGGACTCATCCCAGATTCCTCCTTTTAGTCTATTCACTGCTCCCTTCTTAATCTAATCAGTTGCAAATTCTTGCCAAATCATTCCTTTTCATCCTTATTGACTTATTTTTAATCCCAGCCCTTATCTATCTCATACCTATACTATCTCTACAACCTCCTTAACTAGACGGCTCCAGCCTGTCTTGAGTTCCTTCATGCCAGAATCATCTTTGAACTCTGTATGTCCTTTTCCTTCCACAAGCATGCCCTGCCTTGCCTGTCCACTGAGGATCACGTCTATGTACACCTCTACCCCATCCCTTTTCCTTACTGATCATTTTCTTCATGTAAACTTCTTTGATGGGACTGCCCTGATAGCTCCCATCCTCTATAAAAATTCCCTCCTTTACTGTGCTCTTCCTTTGACACAAAGTAAGTGTGTAGGAGACTGTCATCTTTACATTTTATGATTGGCCTGACCTCCAGAATTAGATTGTAAAACTCCACTGAAGTTAACTAGCAAGCGTCTATTTGCACCTTGCTTTCTTCACTTAATATATCCTGGGCATCATTCCTTATCAGCACACATGTATTTAATGCTTTCAAAAATGCTTGCTGAGTATGGGTAATTATAATTCATTTAATGAGCCCCTTGCTAATGGCCATTGGTGGTTTTTTTCAGTTTTGCTATTATTAAACACGCTGTAATGAACATCCTTGGAAAACATTGAGGAATTTTAATATCCACAGGTAAAATCATTACACTGGGATTGTTGGGTTAAAGGTATGTATATTTTAAATTTGGGTATAACAAGATGATATTTTGAAATATTTTTTCTCTGTCTACGCCTGTTTTTTATATTGCTTATCTTCTGGCCACTTAGGGTTAGGACATTAACTGTGGGAGCTTTATTTATAGCATTTTATTCCCACAGAGATTACCACTAGAGAAGCTAAAGATAGGAGAAAAAGGAAAATTTGAGGGTCAGAGGATAGATTCTTCAGTGTCCAGTACTTGATAATCTGACCTGATAAATAGCAGATTATGTCATAGTTCTTTGCCAAGGACCATGAAGAGTCTAGATCAAATCTAAATGTATCCATCTCTGGAGATAATTTTCATGTTTGTTTGTTTATTTATTTATTTTTAGAGAGAGAGAGAAAAAGTGAGAGAGAGAAAAAGAGAATCAATTTTAGTTTTTCATCTGGTTTGCATTGTTCTGACAGCTGTGTGTGTGGTTCTGGGGTTTGAATCCTGGTCCTCTCACATGCTAGGCAAGAGCTATATCAATGAATCACCTCTCCAGTCCGTGTTTATTTATTTTTACAGATACCAATAAAGATGAAGTTTCATTGTCCTAACCTTTAGGAATTCTCTAAAGGGATGCTCCTGCATAGATTCGGTGAAATCAGAACACTGGGGTTCAAATGCCACCATCAAAACAAAAAAGGCTGTACAGCAGCAACTCTCCTTTGTTTTAACTTCTTTTGTATGATCAAATGTTTCTTGCACCAATCAGTGAGTTTTTCTCTTCATTGCTTTAGAATTTTGTCTGCTTAGCATTTCTTTTTGAAGTCTGAAGATTTATGGAACAATAAATGCCATTTAATGTTGTGGGCTATTTTGGATACTCATCAGTTTTAGAAATTGGGTAAAAATATTTAGCTGAAAGCTTATCAAATTTGAAATTATGCTGAAAACTATTCTACAGTAGTTTGTCCCAGTGAAACGAGCCAAGTTATGGCAACTACAAAGTGCGTCAAGTTATGGCAACTACAAAGTGCGTTACTTTGTTGTTGTTTCTAATATAGGATGTTAATATTTTAGCATAATAAATGTTTTCAAATTGTTGGGGGAGGGAGGAGACAAAACAGGAAGCAAGTTTTAAATAAGAATGGCTTGGTTTGGTTGCGGATTAAAGCTATTAGTATACTACACTGCAAAAGTTGGCCCTGGGAGTCGACCGATTTAGAGCAATCCAAAACAAAGCACATCTACTCAGTAGTGTGAGATTAATTTCAGACAGGCCCTGTTTTTCTCAGCATTCAAAAGTCCAACTTTAAGACTACCTACCAGGCTGTCTCATTCCACTGATTAGGACCTTGAGAGATCATTTCCTGATTCATGGAGTGGGGCAGAATTCAGGTTGGGTGGGGAGGGCGAGGGGGTAATTCTCTTTACTGAGTGCAAAGACTAGCTTTTAGAGGCCTTGGTGCGAAGAAAGAAGGCTTGGAAAGAAAGCTCCAAAGTGAGTGAATTCGTCTGGGGTGCCTCCCTTAGTCACCTCGGGCTCATTCTGGTCGCTCCTTCCCAGTTTCTCCAAGATTTCCAGAATTTCTGGCGATTCAAGTTTCTGCTCCCCGCCTAGACTGCTGCAGGCATAGAAGAGATCTCCTTTTCCGCTTTTAGGACCCTCTGCCCGTAAGGGCAAACCTAGCGCCCTCTGAGAATCTTATTTCAAGTCTGAGCGTCTGCCTGTACTGTCCAGCGACCTCCTCTTGCTCCTTCCAGACTGACCCTAGATGCCTCCACTACGGTCTGGGGATCCGGTTCCTATTCCCCTCGGGGCAGGTGCTAGCCCAACGGCGCGGCTCCAGCTCCGCACAATAGCGAATCTCAATTCGCAGGACACCTCCCGGGTGTATAAATGCTTAAGGAGAGGAAACCCTGTAATTGACCCTGCCCAAGGGGGAGTCCTGCACAGGGTGGGAAGTCAGGCAGGATTATGCGAATTCGCACCAAGAGGTGAATGACTGGTTTCAGGGACTGCCTCCTCTGGAGTCGGCGTTTTAAAATATGCTTAGAAACTCGGAAGAATAGGAATGGGGGACCGTGGTGCAGACAAGGCAGGAAAGGAATCTGGGGGCTGGGGACACATGCTCAGCGTCCAGGCCCAGGCAGTCCTGCAGCTCCCCGCGTGGTCCTATCCGGAGTCGGACGCCCGGCCCCTCCTCAGTGCGGACTAGCACGTAGTACCTGCTGAATAAATATGCTTGTGAGAGAAGGTCTGCGTCCCATCCCGGACGGACCCACGGCCAGGGAAAGTCTGGCTTCCGCCCCGCCGCCTTGGGCTCCCTCCAGCGTGGTCGCCCACACCGTCTTGGCCTTGTCGCGGCTAGGGGTGGGGAACTGCCGGGGACCGTGGACGCAAGGGATTGGATATAAAGGACGCAGCCAAGTCCCACTGCCCTAAATGCAGCAGGGCCTCAGGTGGCCAACAGGATCCCGTGGGTGGAGCGCCCCGACGCGGCGGGGAAAGCGCGGGGTGGCCGGGTCGCCGCTCAGGGTCAGGCCGGAGTTTCCCCGCGGGCCACTGAGGCGGGCGTGTCGCGGCGCTTTCGGACCACGGGACCCGCCTTCGCTTTCCGCCGCGAGGCTCGCGGTCTCCGCTGAGGTCACCAAGGGCCAGGCGCCCTGCGGAGGCCCGGCGGGGGGCGATGCCGCCGCGGACCAGCCCCGGACACGCTTCCAGCGCTTTCGGTGCTTTTCACACTTCCCCACCGCCGCACGGTCCCCGGGGTTCCGCGGGGCCGGGGCGGCGGCGTGCGGGGAGCCTTTGTGCCCTCGTTGTTTGTTGGGACTTCTTCCGAGGACAGCTTCCCCCACCCCTTTCCTCTAGAAAGTCTTGTGGTTTCCCTAGAAGACGGAAAGAGGTTGAGAAGTGTGCGGAGACTTCTCTCTGGCGACCTTTCCCGTCCCGAAACGCTAAAAACCCGAAGGGTTCGGCCCTAGGGCGACATTTGGGGTCT
This sequence comes from Aplodontia rufa, assembly GCA_004027875.1. NCBI lineage: Eukaryota > Metazoa > Chordata > Mammalia > Rodentia > Aplodontiidae > Aplodontia > Aplodontia rufa. The sequence goes on from PVKS010012419.1 coordinate 34,374, forward strand.
AGGGGACAGAGCATGGAGTGCATTCCTTCCGTCCTCCTCCCTTCCACCTGGTCCCCGGACTCCCCTCCCCCGCCCCGAGCTCGGGCCGGGCGTCCAGGCTGCTGCAGCGGCCCGCCGGAGCGGCAGGGTTAAGCCCAGGAATGTGGCGGCGAGGAATGTGCATGCAGATGAGAAAGCGCGGGGAGGGGCAGGAGGCGGGCGCATGCTAATAGCATGCAAATGAGGAGGCCCGTCGCCGCCGGGGCCGCTGCTCGGCGGAGCTTCCCGGATCCGAGCCCAGACGGCGTCGGCTGGGGCAGCCTGGGCGCCGCGACCCTCGGCGGCCACAGGGGGACTGGGAGGAGGAGGAGGAAGAGGCGGAGGCAGCGGCGGCGGCGGCGAGGAGGAGGAGGGTTCGCTCGCCTGCTCCGACGCAGACATGGTGGACTGATCCCCAGCCGGGCCGAGATCAGGGTTTCCTGAGGCGTCCCCCGCGCGTGGCCCCGCCGCGCCGCGCGCCCCGCAGCCCCTCGCCAGCGCCCGCGTCGGGTGCGGCGGGCCGGGCCGGGCAGTCGCGTTCCCGCTGCGTCCCGCGCCGGGTCCCTATGGAGGCGCCGCTCGCCGGCGAGGCCGCCGACCATGCCTAGGAGGGCCGGGAGCGGGCAGCTGCCGCTACCCCGGGGCTGGGAGGAGGCCAGGGACTACGACGGCAAGGTCTTCTACATTGATCACAATACCAGGAGGACCAGCTGGATCGACCCCCGGGACAGGTGGGCGGCCGGGCCGCGGGTGGGCGCGGGGACCCGCCTAGGAAGTGCGGCGGCGGCTGTTGTCTGGGAGACCTGGCCGGGCGGCGGCGCCCGCGGCGCTGGGGGCGTGGGGCGTCGCCGGGCCCCGGTGCCCCGCGGGGTCCCGCGAAGGCGCGGAACCGTCCGCCTAGGCTGCGTCAGCGGGCGAGGCGCCCCACGGGGGACTGTAGAGCTGCCCCTTCCCGGGCCTCTTTGCCCACTGCCTTCCCGAAGCCCCTCCAGGATTTAGACAATCCCTGGGGAAGGGCGGGATTGGTGCCCGGGGCTGACACTCCTAGTCCAGTTAACGGACCCAGAGGGGGCCACCTGAGCGCTGTTCCGAGCTCGCCTCCACTTCAAGTTGGTCGTTGAGGCTGGAGGGCACCTTCGGCTTTTACGAGGCAGGGATGGGGCCTCAAGGAGGCCTTAGAGCAAGGTGAGGAACCAGCCATGCAGGCCACCTGTGGCATCTCTCCTGCCCAATTTGGCTTCCAAGACTTTTATCTGCAATTCCACCCCCACCCCTCTGCGCCCCCAGCCAGGCCAGAGAGCCTGATCGTGGAGAAGGAAGAGGGATCCCGTTCCTAGCTGGGCCCTGATAGCGTGTGTAAGTGGCTTTGCCGCTTAGATGTTAGATACTCTTGTTTTGGAGTTTTACTTTCCAGTGTTGGTCCTCACCTGAAAAACTTAAAACAGGTAGCTTCTGATTTGGAGAAGTAATGGAAAGAACATTAGAATTGAACCATTGGTGTTGGGAACTCTGACTTAAGCTTAGCCTGATTTTGTTTAGTTCTCGATACACATATTTTATTCCTGCCAGGAGATGAGCAGCATAACATAATCATCTAAGTTCATCGTCTTAAGTTTAGCTGAGTGTTCAAAAATGTTCCTACTTTCTTATTATCGTTAAAGAGAAAATGTCTCAGATTCATTGTGATAGACATTTCAAATTGTAAATTTGTAAATTGTTCATTAAGTAGGTTTTCCTAATTGTAAATTTAATTAATAGACTAGGGATAACACCTTCATTTGGAGTTTTATCATTTCTGAAAATTCTTTCCAGCTTTATACAGAAGGTGGGTAAGGAGTTAATAACTTTTTGAGGTGCTCTCCCTAGTAAACATTATCCTTTTTCTCAATTTGAAGCTGAACTAGTTTCCTACTTTATATTCTCAGTTACTTTTGGTCCAAAGTCATTGGTTCTGAAAGCTATTAAAAAGCAATTATAACAAAGTCATAAATAACATTATAAATTTATGGAACAATCCTTGTTAAATTATCCATGAAGGTATCAGTTTAAGTTTCCCTCCTGAAATGAGAAAAGGCACCTGTGCCCAGGTCCCATCTTGTCACAGCTTGACTGCCTGCCTGTTGCTGGTCTGATGAAAGTTGTGATAAGTATCACACTTTCACAGTCTCTCCAGATGCATTAGTTGTTGTCATAAACTTCACACTTCGAGCCAGTTATTTGACGTATGCCAAGTACTTTGAAGCTACTTAACAGATAGTAAATGTCAGTGTTGATGGTGTGCACCCAACAGTTACTTTTAAGGCACCTGTATAAATAGTTCACCATTATAGTTATGTGGAAATTCGTTCTTCTTTTGGATACTTGGAGTTTCAGTTTATTAAATTTGCAATAAATCCTTGAAATATTTAGGCGTTTTATGTTCTCTTCTGCTTCAGTTTAGAAGCTTTATTATATCATCTCATTTGTTTACAAAAAGGATTACAAGAATATGTCATGCCTGGCTAAAGCAAATACAAAGCAAAGTGAAATTATATGACTTGGCTTACCCATGTCACTGCTTCTACAAGTAAAGCATACCCTTTATTTTAAACTCTTACTGGATTAGTAAGTATTGAGCCTTGTTTTCAAGAAACTGGGTAACTAACTAATTCAGTTAATTGGGACAAATAACTGACTAAGATAATATGCTATTTTTATGGTTTTCCTTGAAGTTGTTGGATTGTTGAAGTACTTGGAGATATAAGTTTGAATACATGTAAATATACATGGATTTCAGTATGAGAGGTTTAAGATTCTATGAGATCAGTCACTATGGCATACTTAGCATAAATTTGATTGTGTTTTCCTTTAGGACAATTAAGTTATAGTAAGTCTTCTTAAATAATCTTAAGAGTGAATTGGAGAGGATATTTGAGTAACTATTAACTCTTGTCAGTTTTGTTACACTCTTGGCAAACATATGGGAAGAAAGAAGTTACACAGGCCAATTGGAGTGTGTGGATTCTTCTGTAAGATCAAATTACCAATCCTGCAAGAAAAATGACTTGATATACCATGGGTCTGCAGTACTTTTGAACTTTTAAAGCCATTTAATTAAAATGGTCACTATGATTTACCTAGTCATTTATGCTTTTATTCTGTTAAGAAAAATAACTTTTGTGTTTTTGATGGTTTATCAGAATTTGTCAAGTGTTCCTGGTTTTATAAATAATTAATGCTGATTTAGTGGGAGTAAGAAGACTGGGGATTTTAGAAGAACATAACTTCTTTTAACAAGTAGTGATGCTAGAATATTGAAGCACTATTTAAAAATACTTTTAAGCCTTCTGGAGGTAGGTGACATAATGCAGACTTTGCTGGGATGTGGTTAGGCTTTTATTGCTCTACAACTTATTAACTGAGTAAGTTCAGATGAGTTTTCGAATCTTTCTAAGCATCGATCTTCTGCTGTAAAATGAGGATAATACTACTACCTCACAGGGATGTTTGTAGGCCTGTTATAGGGCCTAGCCCAATAGTAGTAGTTATTATGTTGACATTTAAATTTAGGAACTGACTGGTAGTTTGGGTAAGCCCTGAAAAATAGTAGATATGGGTGTGTTTATTTACTCAGTGTTTATTGTCAGCTAACCATTGTGCTAAGCTCTAACTGTGATCTCATTTTATTCTCCTGTTAGACTTATGAGGTAGGCACTCATCTTCTAGTTATGGATGGGGATGTGGAGTCTCAGAGAAGGTGCCTTTGCTGTTGAGTGCAGAGCCAGGATCTGAAACCAGACAGTCCATCTCTAGAGCCTGTGACCTTAATTCTTCCACTAGATTGCTTAACACTTGGGCATGCTTAGGGGGCCTGGGTGGTGGTCTAGGGCTGTAGAACCTCTTTGCTCTATGATTTAAAATGATTTAAAAAGCTGGTTGATGGGGCTGGAGTGGTGGCTCAGCAGTTGGAGTGCTTTCCTGGCATGCATGAGGAAGTGGATTTGAACCCCAGCACTACATACACAACAAAGTGTCAGAGCAACAAAAGACACATGAAAAACAGAGTAAAATTGATTTTCTCTCTCTCTCTCTCTTTAAAAAAATGAAAGGCTGGTTGACAAGTCTGGTCCAGGGGAAATCTTGTCCCTGGTTCCTTGGCTCCCTAGTGGACCCATTCCCCAAGAGTGTTATTTTTCAGGCTATTCCCTCGGTCACCTCATTCTGCTTACCATAGACAGCTTTTAGCTACACCAGTTGGTATTTATGGTGAGCTGTACATCATGGCCAAATGGGCTGGTGCTTTTAAAAATACTGCATTTAACATAGGAGAACAAGATGGGATGGATTCATTGCCTTTTCGAGGAGTAGGGGGCTGAGGTGGGCAGGCCTCCAAGATAGCGGGTTTAGAAACTCTCAATAGCATTTTTTCACTTTCTGTCTTTGGATTGAATGTAACCCAGAAATATGTTAACTCCTTAGGGTTGCACTTAAAAGATTTACCGCCGTGCAAAGTGACTATGTTGAAACCTGATAGTCTATAATCTGTGACTTATGGCTAGGGTTAGATGTTGAACACCTGTACCTCCTAATTGAAAAAAAAATCTTGGGGAGCGGGAGGGTAAGAGTAAGGCAGGAGGGGATGCCAGCTGAGTGTGTCATTGATGTCAGAACTAACTTTTGACTCTCCACTCCCATTTTGTATGTGGTATATGATTAGGGTCTGAGGAACTCTATTATCTTTATTTCAAAGTCAAATAAGTACTTTTGATCAACTCACTGCTAACGTGTAAACTTCTCAAGAATCCTAATTGCTTATTATTTTTTCCGTATCCTTTGTATGTGCTAGATGTTAAATGAATGCTGGGGTGACGGTTTGTTAAATTAAAGAGGATTAGTTGAACTACTTTTTGATTTCCAGTTTCTTTCTTTCTTTCTTTCTTTCTTTTTTTTTTTTTTTGTTAAGAGAATGGGACAGTGAGAAGGAGTCGGTTTTATTCAGTTTTTCATATGGCTTTTGTTGCTCGGACACTTGGTTGTGTACGTGATGCTGGGGTTCAAACATGCCAAAGAGTCAGTTTTCCAGTTGCATTAAAAATGATGAGAGCCGGGGCTGGAGACGTGGCTCAGTGGTTGCCCGGCATGCGCAAGTGCATGGGTTCAAACCCCAGCACCCACTTACACAACAAAACATCGGAGCAATGAAAGCCATGTGAAAAACTCAATAAAAATTGATTCTCTTTCTCTTTCTCACTGTCCTTCTCTCTTAAAAAAATGATGAGAGTCTAGAGCTGCTGCATTTTGAACAATAGTATAAATAAGATAACAAAGGAAATAAAATCAGCTCTGATAGTCTTCACAACTGCCATTGTCATACATTGCTGAACATTTCTTTTCTCGAAGGTTCAGAATCTGGGTACCAGGTGGTTACTTTGAATTGTTTGAATGATTATGGTTTTTGAAGTGTAGAAAGGTTGTTAAAAGAAATTATTTAAAAAATCACTCTAGGAAGTGCTGTTAAACTCAATATGCTGTTTCCAAAAATTCCCCAGGAAATAGTTCTTGTCTTCAGCAGAGTTTCCTATCATGCTTGCTGAAGTGAGCAGTAGTTGCTTAGTCTATTTGAATGACTAAAATTTCTTCAGTGACTTTAATAGTCCATAGTTTGCAGTTTAATTTTGTTGTAAGGCTCAGGACAATGATTGGTTTTTCAAGAAAAACTGTTATTTATAAATGTGTTACTTGTTTTGAGCTGCAAATTACTAAGTTGTCAGCTATAGTCAACCATTGTGACATGTGGCCTATGAGCAAACCAGTATTTAAATTTAATGAGAGGAAGCCCTGGTGTACTGGGAAAAGTGTGGAAGCTGCCTGCAGGCCCTGCACTGCCTTGTAAATGGCACTTGCTTACTTGTTTTGAGTAAATTTCTGTAGGAAAATGAGGCTGTCTCTATGGAGAGACGTGACCACTTTCATTTGCTGATGTGAGAGTTGTTGAAATACCAGGAAACATTGTTAGCCCTAGTATGCTGTAAATTATTATTATTTTTTTCTTAAAGGGAGAGGGATGGTGAGAGAGAGAATCAGTTATTAAGTTTTTCATGAAGCTTTCATTGCTCCGACACTACATGGTGCTGGGGTTCAAACCCTTGTCCTCACATATGCCAGGCAAGCGCTGTAACAGCTGAGCCACCACTCCAGCCTCCATCTGTGTATTATTTGAGATAGGGTCTGTGTATGCTGATTTTATGATCTTGATTGAAATTAGTTGAATTGATCTCTTACAATTTTGGGCTAATTTCTTCATCTGTTTCTGAAATTCTTGTTATTAGGAAAATTACCACAGAAGTATGTAGGACAGGAAAGAGATTTTTAAAGGCACCATGTGTTTAATAAGTTTTGAGCCAAAAATGATTTACCAAGATATATCGTCAGAATGTTTTCAGTGTCTTTAGAGTTTTTTCTTATTTATTTTTTTTTGAGTTTGAAAAAGCGTAACATGGGATTGGAGCTGTGGCTTGGCGGTTTCGGCATTTGCCTGGCATGTGGGAGTCTGTGGGTTCAAACCCCAGTACCATGAACACACTGAAGTGTTGAGACAACAAAGGCCTCATGAAAAATTAAATAAAATTGATTTCTCTTTTTCTCTCAGTTTCAGTGTCCCTCTTTCTCTCTCAAAAAAAAAAAAGAAAAAGAAAAAGCATAACAAAAAATTCTCAACTTTAACTATTTTAAGTGTACAATTCAGTGTTTTTTTTTAGTATATTCACAGTGTTGTACAACCATAACTGGTTTGTAATTCTTGAATATCTTTTTGTACCTAAAATAAGCCCCATACATATTAAGAAAGCACTTCCCATTCTCATACCTGAAGCCTCTGCAACCATGAATCTGTGTCTGGATTTGCCATTTCTGGGTGTTTTATAAATAACTGGAATAATATAATATGTGTCTCTGTGCTCGGCTTCTTACACTTAGCATAATGTTTTCAAGGTTTTTCTGTGTTATAGAGTTTATCAGTATTTCTTTACTTTTTATGACTGAATAATATTCCACTGTGTATATTCATTCATTAGCTGGCCACTTTTTTTTTTTTAGCAGTGTTTTTTTTTTTTTTTTTTTTAAGAAGAGAGGGGCAGTGAGAGAGAGAGAGAGAAACAATTTTGTTTTTTTTTTTTCATGTAGCTTTCTTTGCTCTGACACTTAACTGTGTATGTGGTGCGGGGGTTCAAACCCTCGTCCTTGTGCATGCCAGGCAAGCACGCGACCTCTGAGCCACTGCTCCAGCTGCTGCCACCTGAACCACTTTTTCACTGTTATGCATAATGGTATAATGCCGCTGTGAAAATCCCTGTACAAGTTTTGTATGAACATATCTTTGTCTCTCTTTGGTATATACCTAGAGGTGGAATTGCTGGGTCATTATGGCATTTTGTGTTTAACTACCAAGCCATTTTCAATAGTGACTGTACTATTTTACGTTCTTACCATCAGCACAACTACATCCTCTTCAACATTTCTTTCTTTTAAAGCTATTCTAGTGGGTGTTAGGTTGAATCTTATGGTTTAGATTTGCATTTTCCTCTTTGGAGTGTTTTGATAGCCTTTTTTTGACCTGAGCCTTCCGCCTTTATTCTGGCCTTTTAAAGCCGTAACCACTTAACCAAAGAAAAAGTTAAGAGAAATTAGTCTTTCAGTCATATGTGGATCTTCCCATTTCTTTAGGTCTGACTACTTTGAGTGATTTTAACATGGACATTGTAGATATAAATTAATTAGTAATTTTTATTTTTGTTACCAGGTAGGTACTCTGGAATATCGGTAATAAAAAGATAGATAATATATGGTCCCAGCTCAACTTGCTTACAATATAGTTCACATAATTGCTGCTTAAAAAGGGAAAGAAAATTTGAGTATCATCTACGACCTTTTCCAGATACCCCTTTAATTCAGCCTAATGAGTACCTTTTTCCTGAACACTTGGGAAAAGTAGTCAAGAGGAAGTAAAAGGAGAATGTAGTGGCAACGTACACATTAATTTTTGTCCTCACCTCAAATGTAATGTATTTTATGAGACATCTATATGAATCATAATGCATCATACTGTGTGGTGTATATATACAGCAGCTTATTCAAAAGGAATTAAGAGCTACTCCTTTTACATAGTAATATTTGTTAAGAATCAAACCCATTTTTGTTCATTTAAAAAAAATTTTTTTTTTGCTCTACTGGGGTTTGAAGCCAAGTCCTTGCTCATGCTAGACCAGCACTCTACCCGGAACTACACCCACAGCCCTTATTGTTAAAAAACAAACAAACCAAAAAACAGGTTGCGAAAACCTAGCAATGCCTTCCTTAGCCAAGTGATCAGGGCAAATATCAACAGTGGTAAGTCATGTTGATATGCTCTTGATGCGATGTAGTGATGATAACATCTTCGTGGTTTTTCCTCCATAAAAGCCACAATAACTCCAGTCTAATCATGAGAAAAATTTCCAATAACAATATAAAGGTATTCTACACCATGTCTGACCAGTATTCCATAAAGCCATCAAGGTTGTCTAAACCCAGGAAAGTCTGAGAAACTGTCTTAGCCAAGAGGAGCCCATGGAGTGTAGTAACTTGGAACAGGAAAAGGTAAAAACTAAGAAAATCTGAATAAAAAGTACATTTTAGTTAATAAAAATAATCTATTAATATTGGTTCAACAGTTTTAACAAATGTTCTGCACTACTAGGAGGAATAAATAGTATGACAGCTTTTTGTACTAAAATGATATTTTTCCTATGATTCCAGAACTTCTAAAATATAAAGTTTATTTTTTAAGTTATAAAAACACATAAAACAATTGTATAAGGTAGTCTTATTTAGTTAAAAGTGTGTTCTTAATATATGAATTACAATTTTCTTTTTTTTAGGTGGTTGTGTAAGTGAAAGGTGGGGGTGGGCAAACTGTGGCCCAAGGGCTAAATCCTGTCCTGAAGGCTTCTTTTTGTGTAATTGTCCAGGTAGAATGGGTTTGACATCATGAAAGGCTTGTACACATACAAACAGAAATAAATGTGACAGAGGCTGAATGTGAAACCCATAAAGCCTAAAATATTTACTTTTCTGTTTCTTAGAAAGTTTACCAACCTGTGATGTAACGTAGGATGATAAAATATTTTTTATAATTTCTTTCTTTTTTTTTTTAAGGAAAGGGACAGTGAGGGGGAGAGAAAAAGAATCAGTTTTATTCAGTTTTTCATGTGTCCTCCTTTGCTCCAACACTTTCATTTATACATGGTGCTGAGGTTTGAACACAGGTCCTTGAGCATGCCAGGCAAGTGTCATAACTGCTGAGCTGCAGCTCCAGCCCTTATATAAATGTTTAAAAGAAATATTAACCTTTTATGATAAAATCGCATGTTTGTTGATGATCTCTGATCTCTCTATTGCATAAATAATTTGAGTTGTAAATATTGTGTAGTATGAAGAGGAATCAGACGTGAATGCTGAGTTTGAAGAGTTGCAGTGTGCTGTGTTACTTTTCTTTCAGTGAAATGCAGCATGTTAAAGTTTTCTAAACTGGTTCTTTTTTTTTTTTTTTGTGGTAGAGGCCCTTTACCAATGAGCCATACCCTTAGCCTTTTTATTTTATTTCAGATAGGCTCTCACTAGGCCTCTGACTTACAGTCCTGTTTCAGCCTCCTGAGTTGCTGAGATTACAGCATGTGACACTGTGCCTATAAACCCATTCTTTGAAGTATCTGGGCCTAATAGTGTCAACTTTGGTTTGTTACTCTTAAAATTGGATTGACGTCATTTTTACCAGGTGAAAAGTAGCTGACTGCTGATAGTATATATCTCAAATGTTGACGGAACTGAGGGACGTGCTTGGAACCTGCGTTTGCCACGGGAGGTTCTGAAGTAGAGATTGGTTTGGGGTATGAAGACAGCACACCCAATGTCTAGTCACTAATTAAAGTTACCAGATACCAGGCACTATTGATTCTTTAAAATAATTTGTACATAGAAACATAAGAAAAACACAGTTTTTGGATGTACATAGTAGTTTGTGTATAGTTATACTATAGGAAGTATGAATATTATGGTATTATGTTTTGATGACTAGAAATATTGACTTTCCTGTGGCATACTGATATTATTTATTAGATCACAAAATTGGTGGTGATGATCAAGCAGAAAATAATTTCATGTATTGTCCTTAACTACAGAGCTGATACTTGTCATAGTCAAAGGTGTCCCAGTGAGTAATTGTGTGTGTGTGTGTGTGTGTGTGTGTGTGTGTATGTATGTGGTTATATTTTTACTATTTTTTCCTATATCATTAACCCTGGTGTTAGTAAAGCAATCATGGTTCCAAGAACCCTATTTGTAAGAAACTTTTAAAAATTGAACAACTAGGAAAAGGCCAGCAAAAGGTATGCTTTGGAAACTGAATTTTCACTCTTGGGAGTTTATGAGGATTTACCATAGTTCCAGTAGAGAATTTGAACAGAGTTGTACACTGTGTCACTGGGGGTGGAGGTAGGAAATTTAATTTTAAAGAAATGTAGACATTATTGCTGGGTACAGTGGCACCCACCTGTAATCCCAGCAGCTCAGAAGGCTGAGGCAGGAGGATTGCAAGTTCAAAGCTCTAAGTGAGTCCCTAAGCAATTTATTGAGATCCTGTCTGAAAAATAAAAAGAGCTGGAGGTGTGGCTCAGTGGTTAAGCACTGCTAGGTTTATTCCCCAATTAAAAAAAAAGAAAAAGAAAAAGAAATGTAGACCTTATTTAGATTATGAAAGCAATGACTTAACTGAGTATGTGTCCCTGGGATTTTTGTACAAATAAGTATCAGGATTTGAAAGGCAGAGAGGCTTCTGTTTGGTTTAGACTTTGCTCTTTTATATGTAAAGTGTCCTGGGGTCATAGTGGTCTACAGTTCTGAATGTGAGCAACAGTAATAAATGTTGAGTTATAGAGATTTGTGCTATAAATTCCTGATTAAAATTCTGACTTAGTAATAGACTGTGGAATGTGTTATGCACTTCTTTGACTTTTCTACTTTTTATAAGGTAATTTTATTAAGTGGCAGTGATACTCAATAAAGTTTAAAATGTAGTAGACAACTTCTTGTGCAAAAGAGTGTCCAGTTTTGTTTTGTGCAAAACTTTAATCTTTGCTCTTTTACTTAGCATTATGGTTTTTAATAGAGATAAATTAAAATTCCAGTTGTTTTTTTCTTTGAAATTGTGACAATGAATGAATGAGTGCAATTCATTTTGTATATGGTGTCACTAGATTATCAGTTTTGTTGCCTTATTGGCCTGGATATGGCTGGTAGTTCTGCTGGGAATTCTGTTCATACTATGTGTTCTTTCCCTATCTGCTCATTATTAAAATGTTTAAACATGGTAGAAACAGTTCATTTACTTTCTTCACTCTTGGCCTCCCCTAATTTTTTTTTTTTTTTTAACACAGTATTTGGAATTGAACTCAGGGATGCTGCACCATTTAGTTACATCCCCAGCCCTTTTTACTTTTTGTTTTGAGACAGTGACTAAGTTGTCCAGGATGGTCTCAAACTCATGATCCTCCTGCCTCAGCCTCCTGAGTAGCTGGGGTTACTTGTGTGTGTACTGCCATGCCTGGCTTCCCTTCACCTTTTCTGCTGACTGACACAGCTAATGATGTTTCTCGTAGGACAGCATAATTATAAACCTGTACATAGCTTGGCAGAATGTTTAGCATAACATTAATGCTGTGGTTTGCTATTATATTCCAAAGACTACAAAACTAACTCAGTTGTCGAACACTCCTTTTAGCTCTTATTTTCCCCCCAAAGGTATGCCTGTACAATGTGTGTAGATACATTCTTGAGAGGTTTCCTAATGTCTCGGATGTGAGGAAAATCTGTCTGTCGCATCACTAACATTTTCATAAAATTGGTTCTAAGTCTGTTGAGGCTTCTGACTTGCTTTGTCTGTTTACCACTCCTTTGTGCTTTTCCTTAGATTTCCTGTCCCCATGGGACATATAAGAACACTGTATAGTCCTATACCTGAATAAATGAAATATAAACACATGAAGGATCTTTTCTTCCAAGATTCATTATAATTTGTCCTTAGCCTGTTTTCATTGTCTTGATCCCCCTAATCGTTTATTCATTCATTCAACCAACAGTCATTGAAGACACTATATGCCAACTACACATATCTTGGGGACACACCATTAAAGGAAACAAGCAAGGTTTTTATTTTCATGTTCTAGTTTGGGAAAGACAAATTGTAAACATGGTAGTGAAGCTGTTTTGATAGAAATGAATGAGGTGAAGTGGTAATAGTGTTGGTGGGAATTACTTTGGTTGGGTGTCAAGAAAGGCCTTTTTAAGGAAGATCTGGGGAATAGTTCTAGTGCCTGGTAGGGGCAGGAGGAAATTGTGCATTTTCTATATGATAATTTAAACTAATCAAAATTAAATTAAAGTTCGCTGGGTGTGGTGGCACATGCTTATAATCCCAGCAACTCAGGAGGCTTAGACAGGAGGATTGCAAGTGTGAGGACCATCCTGGGCAACTTAATGAGACTCGTTTCAAAGTAAAAAGGCCTGGGATATAGCTCAATGGTGAAGGACTCCTGTGTTCAATCCACAGTGTCAAAAAAATAAAATTCAAACGTTCCTTCTTCAATTTCATTTGCCACATTTTGAGTGCTTCATAGCCACATGTACAGATAGAGAACATTTCCATTGGTGCAGAAAGTTCTGTTGGGCTATGCTTTCCTAAGACATCAGAGAGGTTGGTATGTTCAAGGAACTGAAAGGCATTGTGGAACTGAGCATCATTGTACAATGACTGATGCTCGTGCTGGGGAGGAAGATCTTAGGAGATGAGGCAGATGGTCAAAATTTGTGTGCCTGTTGACCATGAAAATTTTAAGGGTGTTTGGAAGCCATTAGAGAATTTTTAATTGAATGAAGGTATTATGGGGCCCCTGTGTGTTTGTGTGTGTTTATGTGCAAAAAATATTACTGTTTAAGAAATCACTGTTTTTTTTTTTAAGAGGGAGGGACAGTGAGAGAGAGACCAACTTTAATTTTTCATGTTTTTTTGTTGTGTACGTTGTGTGTGTGGTGCTGGAGTTTGAACCTGTATCCTTGTGCATGCCTTTAAGTGCTGCAACTGCTGAGCTACTGCTCCAGCCCCAAGAAATCGCTCTTCTATGGAAAAGAAGATGCTATTACAGCGAGGTAACCTAGATGAGAAATAGTCAGCTGGCAATGGGGAGCATTGAATACTGGATTTGGATTTTTTTTAATTTTTTTTTATTTTTTAGAGAGAGAGGGGCAGTGAGAGAGACAGAGAAAGAGAGGAACAACTTTATTTAATTTTTCACATGGCCTTAGTTGCTCCAACACTTAGTTGTATATGTGGTGCTGGGGTTTGAACCCGGGTCCTTGTGCTTGCCAGGCAAGCGCCGAAACTGCTGAGCCACTGCTTCAGCCCTTTTTTTTTTTTTTTTAAAGGTAGAAGTGAAAGAACTTTCTCATAATTTGGGTATGTGAAGCATGAAGTAAAAAGAAAATCAAAGATTTACAAATGAGAACAGACCAAGAGAGGCTTATGGTTGATTGATACCCAGTTTGATTGATAATCTCTAGTTCTTTTTCAGATTTCTGGGTCTGAGATGCCAGTTAAGACATACAAATGGAAATATCTAGTAGACTCCTGGATATATAGTCTGGAGCTTAGGAGAAAGTTCTGAGCTGGAGACACTAAATTTGGGTGTACATAGTGTTTAAAGTTATGAGGTATGGTGAGATTATGGGAAATGAAAAAAAGGAATCTGAGCCTTGAGGCATGCCAGTGTTTTTTTGTGAAGACATATTCCAACTAAGATGGTTTAATTATTTTCTTTCTTTTTTCTTTTTTTTAAAGAGAGAAGAGGAGAGAGAGAGAGAGCGAGAGAGAGAATCCATTTTTATTGAGTTTTCACATGGCTTTCGTTGCTCTGACACTGAGTTATGTACGTGGGAGCTGGGGTTTGAACCCATGTACGCGCACATGCTGTGCAAGTGCCGTAACCGCCGAGCCACCGCGCCAGCCCCTTCCAGTCCCTGTTTAGTTGTTTTCATTGGAACATGTTTTTTCCACCACTGTGGTAGACTTATGACAGCAGTGATGATGACAGTCATGAGTACCATTTATTGAGCTTTTCACATGCCATCACATGTTATAAGCTCCATGAGGGCATGTACTATGCTTGTCTTGTTCATAGCTGTATTTCAGTGTCCAGCTCTGTATAAGCTCTTAATATTTATTTATTGAACAGATGAAATCTTTGATAGTATCATTATTATCCCTTGTATTATTTGAATATGGCTTAAGTCTATCCTCAGAAAACTCATATGTTGCTTTAGGTGGTTGGGGGCGTGGACTCTGAAGGGAATAACAAAGTTCTCTTGAGAGGACTGTTATGAAGAACCAGCCTGGCTACTTCCCAGCCTTTTTGGCTTCCTGTCTTGTGATATGATCTCTCACTCCTGCACAAACTCCCACTTTGTGGTGCCATCCACCATGAGGCCTTCATCAGAACTGAGCAGAAGCTGGATGCTATGCCCTTTTACCCCTAGAACGCCTTTCTTCATAATGCTAGCTCACCCTCAGGTATTTATAGTAAAGACAAAGGATCTGATATATCCCCACTGTAGGAAACTGAGGCTTATGAGGACAAGTGACGTCTAAGGGCACAAAGCCAAAGTGGAAGTAGAACTCATCCGTGTCTGTCTGACTGCAAAGCTGTGCCTTTAACTTAGCTATATTGTACCTCTACTCCTCAGAAAAGCCTTTGACCTTTTGTGTGTGGGTTTGGAAGTCATAGCTATTCTTTAGGATTTAACCAAAGTTTCATCATTTGAACCTTTCTTGAATACCTTAGCCACACACAATCTTCCAGTATCTTAATTCTTACATTTGATTTTAGCATCTGTGTTAAAACTAAATGTATATTGTATTTTTACTCCTCAAATTAAACTACTTTTTCAGAGCTGATTTTTAATCTTCTCAAATGAGTTGGTATGGTCCATTTAGTTAAATTGTACATAATATTATTTGTGCCCTCTCACAGGACACACAGAATGGTGAAAGCCTAATTTGATTCTGTCACTTCTGCCTTGTTCCAGCATTTTAAGTTCTTTCAGAGGCTGAGATCTGATACTGTAAATCCTCTTTATCCCTGTCCTCTGGTTCTAAAACCCCTTTGACCTTGTACTGTAACCTCCTTCCAACCCAGGCTTCCTGGGAACCATCCACAGACCCATGTACAAGTACACCACCTGTGCCCCACCCTATCATCCCTGGGACTGCCCTCATTTGAGGATGGATAAACTGATTGCAAAGGATATGAATTTCTGTGATAAAGCTGAGTCCCAGCTCTTCCAGGTGCTTTCCTGTGGGGCTCTCTTTTTGATTGACTCCAACCCTCAGTAGGGTGATCTGTTGTCTGGAAATGCCTTGCTTTCACCACAGATGTGTAAATTACAGAACTTAATTGGGATTCTTTATTACTTTGACTCTACAGTAGAGCCTGAATCTTGGGGAAAGATAATTTCAGTAAATTGCCCATTATAGTTTGCTTTAAACTGATTCGATTTAGATTCAGAGTAAACATAGCCTTCATAACAGGAAGTGATGGGAACCTGGAGTATGGTGTGTTTTAATTTGATTGACTTATGACACAAAGCTCACCTGGAAGTATATAAGCAACCACATGACAGGATGGTTGAAGAGGAAGCATTTAATTTGTGCATTCCTTATTCCTGTCACAGGTTGTTAACTTTTTTGTTTTTGTGGTGGCTGAACAACATATTGTATATCTGATTCTATTTAGGCATCTGGTATTCATACGTTTCTATTTTTGACTTTGTTTGAAATCCAAGTTTGGGAATTTCAATTATATGCCTAGATTATGCATGTGAAAAATCTTTTGTTCCTGTGTTGCTATGAGCAACAGTTGTTAACCTTTCTTTAATAAAGAAAATGTGGACAAATAAATGAGTTTTAACAGGTTAAAAAAAGTTAATATTTAGTGTTGTGTGTTCTCCCTATAACATAAACTGCTTCTTGACCATGATTATGGTAAAGAAAGAATGCTGTATAAGTGAATAATCATTGGATACATCGACAAAACATTCCTAAAATACTATTCAAATGAGGGAAGACTTTGTAGGGCTGCAGTCGAGTAGCCAAGCGTTGAGTCCTTTTAGCCACTTGTCTGACTGGGTTTACTGTTGTGGCCAAAAAAGAAGCTGTGTGCAGTGGTTTGCATAGAAGGGCCATGGGTTATTTAAAATTTTCTAACTTAAAAAAATAAAACAAACAAATAAACAAAAAACCTTGTCTCTTTTCCTTCCTACACAGCACTATTTAATTCTTAAAGACGCCTTTTGTCCTGAAGGTTTTTGTTTCTTTGGTTCCACCCTACTCCACTCTAAATTTTTCTGACTCCTGGTGATTGCTTGTACTTGTTATTTGACTGTATTTTGTGATTTTTGATTATACTCCTTTGTGTTATTTAAACTAACAGTGTTTACCTAAATTAGTGGTGGTTGTGAAAGACCCAAGTTGTCCCATTTGAATGAAAATCAAGAGCATTGAACTGTCCCTGACGTTGAGCTCTGCTTGACTGATATCCACGAATTCTCTCCCCAGAAGCCACTGGGAATTTGGCTGGACTATGGAAGCCAGCTCCCCATTTGAAGTCCTGGGGTCTGGGAATGGCTGGGTTTAGGGATTTATAGTGATAATGTAATTAATTCTCCCTCTGAGAATACAGAACTCAGTGAAGAGACGCCCTTTGTCCTCTTCCTGCATTCTTGTCTCTTCCCCAGCTCACTATTGAGAACAAACCCTGAGGCGCCAGTCTTTTACAGAGTTTACAAGAAGAAAACATAACTTTAAGACTGAAAGAGATTGCTGAGCTCTCTACCTTTAGAAGAAGGGATGTCAGACCTCTCCTCACATTTGCTTCTCTGCATAACTATGCACTTTGCCCATGTATGTTGTTAAACAGTGATTAAAAAAAAACTTAATTTTGAAGATTTAAATTAGATTGATATGAATATTTTGGTTACAATGTCAGTTTTTAAAAATACAGATATAATTTTAGGATGTCAATTCAAAAGATACTCTGGTATGTGAGTGGAGGCTTGAGATGAGCTTATAGTATTAGAGATGGAAATTCACTTAACCCAATCAGGAAAGTTTTTATGGGTAAACCATGGAAGGCCAGGCCTTTTTGCAGTTAGTTCACTTTTCTGCAATTTGCAATTCTTGTTTTAAGGTCAGTCTTTAATCTCTGAATTCTTTATTTCAATATATAACCATAGTGATAATTACATGCTTCTTAAAACAATCCATCCAGTGAACCTAAATTTGTTCGTTGATGGGTTTTGAAGAAAGCCACAGTGGAAACAAATCATTTAAACATCTGCTTTCATCAAAATATCAGAAGTGATGCCCTAGCTTATAGAGATGGAAAGTTATCTTTGTAAGTATAACAAGGCAGGGTTTGGTACTTTGTGATTAATTCACAATAGTTTGGAGAGTAAAATCAGGAAAGGTGGTTTTTCTTTCCTAGTTTTAAAGAGGCAAATGAGGAATCCATTAGTTGGAAAACCAGTTATTTGAAAAATTTCAGGGTCAGCTACTCGAACACAAATATATACGATTTTATTGGAAAACACATTTGTGCTAAATTATGGCATATAGGATAAAACACTATGTATAGATACAAATATAAAGAAAGACGTAGGTGATAAGATACAAATAACTACTATGGTTTTAATAGAATTTGAATAAATGCACGGACATGTATTTTGACATTTGTGAATTACAACCATTTGAACAAGGAATCTTTATTAGTGGTTACTTCTGGGGACAGAAGGAATGTAGGTTGGGAAAAGACTTGAATTTTCTGTAATTCTTGGGCCACTTGAAATGATCATGTACATAAATAAACTGTTTAACAAATCATAATTTAAATATAAAAACCTCTTTATGGAAAAGAAAAGGTTCAAATAGTTCAAATTTGTACCTGAAGAGTAGAATCTTTGTCAAACTCATTCTCTAAGTTTCTGTTTCTATTTAATATTTAATTTTACCTTGTGTGCATTTTCTTGAAAATTCTCTTGGAATTCCTTTGGTGTAAGTAGTGAGAACATATAAAACATTTTTTTAAAAAAATGTAGTGGGTTTGAACCCAGGGTCTTATGCATGCTACCCCTGAGCTACATTTATAGTCCCTAAAACACATTTTAAAAAGTAAGGTTATGGGCTGGAGTGGCGGCTCAGTGGTTACGGCGCTTGCCCGGCATAAACAAGTTACACGGGTTCAAACCCCAGCACCCATGTACACAACTAAGTGTCAGAGCAACAAAAGCCATGTGAAAATATCAATAAAAAAAAAAATTGATCCTCTCTGTCTCTCTCTCACTGTCCTCTCTTAAAAAAAAAAAAGTAACATTGTGGAACAAATAAGGAAATTATGGATAGTAGTATTTTTTTTTTTTTTTTGATGATCATTGCCCCAGTGTAGAGGTAGAAAGCTGTCTATGAGCTTTTTGTTGTTAATGGAGAGAATATCCCTACTGTGTCTTTTAGTTTCACCAGGTGGACTTTTGAAGCATCTATTTTGTCCCTGGCCCCCTTCCAATCTCTGTCTCTTCCTAGCCACTCTTGAGTTGAACTGCTCTGTTCAACCATGTGCTCCTGCCATGATTATTCAGCCTTTCCAAAGGCTCAAAGGAACATGGAACAAACCCTCTGAAACCATGAACCAAAATATATTTTTTCTCCTTTTAAGTTGTTTTTCTTAGTTATTTTGTCACAGCAACAGAAAGCTAAGTGACAAAATTAGAAGACAAAAAAGGGAGGTAATGTTTGCATGTAACTAATAAAAAATTAGTTTCTCAAATGAATAAAGATTTGTATTTCAGTAGGTAAATGAGAAGACAGAGGAAAGTGGGATAAAAAATAACAGCTAATTCTCAGAATAGGAGGATAGAGTGATTAATGAATGTATGGAAAGATCTCAATTTCATTAGTAGTAAGGGAAATATGAAGTAAAACTGCACTGAAATACAGTTTCATTTCCATCAGATTTATTGAAATTTATAAGCCTGCCAGTCAGTAGATAAGATATCTACACATTGTCATCCACATGGTCAAGATTTTTTAATTTTTTTAAATTTTTATTTAATAAATATAGTCTTACAACAGGAGGGGTTCATTGTCATACAATCAAGAACAAAAGTGTAATGACAGAACAAGCCAATACTGGTGTCAGACCATGGTTTCCCCTTTGGGTTCCCCATGGTTCCATGTTTCACTTTACTTAAGACCCAAGTTAATTGGACTTCTTGTGGAAGTCAGAGGTTCCCCTCAGGTTAAATTCCCCCATA
>PVKS010012420.1:0-53812 GCA_004027875.1 Aplodontia rufa
GCTCCTAATATTTATTGCAGCAGACATTCATACCTAGTATTATTGAGCACTGGCCACATACCAGGCCCAATGCCAAGCACTCTACAGGGACTGTCACATTTCCTCTCCAGAGCAATCCTATACTGATGGTGCTACTGTTATGGTCATTGCAAGATGAGGACCCTGAGGCTATACAGGATGGGTGATTTTCCTAGGCTCCCACAGCAGGGATCTGTACGCAGATGTTGTGAATCAAGTACCTACTTTTGGATCCATCAACAACACCATCCTTTTCTTGTTCAGCTCGGGTCTTGCTGAACAGGTACTGGGTGATGTGATCTGCTCCTACAGGCAGTTGTACCAACGGTGGGTGAATGGCTCAAACTAGCCCCTGGACTGACTGGCAACCAATCAGAGAGTTTCTTTTGGAAACTTAAGCTGAGAGACGTTGAGAGACAATATTAAGAATCTGGATCATGTTGGAACCTAGAATGATAAAGTCAATGTTGGGGCCAGAGTTGGTATTTTACTCAGCTTTTTCATTGCCATGACCAAAATACCTGACAAGAACAATATGGAGGAGGAAAAGTTTACTTTGGCTCATAGTTTCAGAGGTTCTGTTCATGGTCAGCTGACTCCATAGCTCTAGGCCCAAACATGAGGCAGAAAATCATGACAGAAGAATTGAATGGAGGAAAACAACCCAGGACATGGCAATGAGGTTGCAGAGAGAAAGCATCATTCACCAGGGCCCAAATATAAACCCCAAAGGCACACCACTAACGACCTACTTCCTCCAGTCACATCCGACCAGCTTACAGTTACCAGCCAGTTAAACTATATCAGTGGATTAATCCACTGATCAGACTATACCTTTAATCATTTCACCTCCGAAAATTCTTGCACTTTCTCACACATGAGCTTTGGGGAGAATACCTCATATCTAAACCTGAACATTCCACCATGCACTCCAAAAGTTCATGTCCAAATTGCAATGCAAAATACTTTTAGTTTATTTTTAAGAGTTCCCATAGACTTAACATTTCCAGCATTACCCCAAAGTCCAAGTCCAAAGTCTCCTGAGACTCAAGGCAAAATCTGAGCAAGAATCCCAGTAAAAATCAAAAGCAAGTTACATACATCTAATATATAACTGCCTTGAGTAAGCATTTCCATTCCAAAAGAGAGATAGAAAGGCACTAGAAAAGGAATGGAATCAAACTGAAACCAAGATCCAGCTGGGCAAACAGATCCTATAGCTCCATGTTCAGCATTTGGGGTGTATTGCATTGTGATATTCTCTCTGAAGGGCTTGTGCAGCTCTATCCCTGTGACCTTGTTGGTTGCAGCCCGTATGGGCATTCTCTTGGTTTGTTTCTGCTTTATTCTGGTAGATCCTCCTGCAGACACCCCACATTACTGGCACCTCCTAATCTAAAGGGCCCACTGCAGCTTTGGCTTCCTATACATGTAATGCATGAGCATTAACCTCTCAGGAGCACCACACAGGGACCATGACCCTGCTACACCTTGCCTGGAATCAGACTGAAATCCAAGTGGAATCTGCCATGACCCTTTAACCCAGCATCCTGTATTCCTGCAGAAGCAGCACCACATGGTTGTCACCAAAGTCTGCCGCCATCTTGAGCAGTAGCAAAGCAAACTGGGACAACAGATGCAGCATCCTTTGAGTTTCTGGGTGGCTTAGCATAGTGAAAAAGATTCCTAGGCCTCCCTGAAAGCAGGGTACCCCAATGGTATCTTCTCAAAGAATTTGTACTTGTGTACCCTCAAGTTTGATATGGGTACAGTCTTGCTGATTCCTGAGAGGTAGCCATCTTTTCGATTGCTTCTTTGTACTTGGCCTCTCTTTACTGAGTCTAATCTCTTTAATAGCCACACTGTGCATATTCCCAGATTTACTTGCACTTTGCTGACCAAAGTGCAATCATTTCAGATCTTTTTGGTTAACTTTCTGCTCCTGGTTATCACAGTAAACTTGGCTAAAGCTGCCAGAAATAGCTATGCCACTGCCTCAGTGCTATGCTGTGCTGGTTCCTCCACCAGATTAATTAGCCCCTCCCCTGTAAATTCATCCTCACAGAAAGTCTCAGTGCATGGGTAAAATGCAGACATATTTTCTGCCAGAGCACAATATGAATGGCCTTTGGTCCAATTTCTAATCTCCTCTGAAACCTCATGAACCCAGTTTATTTTTCATTTTTTTCAATTTATTTTTTATTAGTGCATTATAGTTTTACATAATGATGGGATTACTTATCACATATTCCTAGATGCACACAAATCAGCAATACAATTTGTTCGATATCTCTCCCCTCAACACCCCATCACCTCCCTCCTCCCGTCCCCTGATCCCTTGCCTTTCTTCTGGAACCTATATCAATGAACCCAGTCTTCACTGTCTGTAGTCCTATCAGCATTCTGGTCTTCTACGCTTCCACCAGAATCACCCATTAAGCTCTGCTTACAACATTCTGAAGCTTTTTCAACTTGCGTCTCTCAACATTTCAAAATTCCTCGCCTTGCAAACCAGCTCCAAACACCTCTGAACCACGCTGTCAGGTTAGCCACAGGAATGAGCACATTCCTCAGGACCAAATTCTGTTTTAATCAGCTTTTTCATCACTGAGGCCAAAGACCTGACAAGAGCAATCTAGAGGAGGAAAAGTTCATTTTGGTCCATGGTTGCAGAGGTTCCATGGTCGGCTGACTCCATAGCTATGGGTCTGTCGTGAGGAAGAACGGCGTGGTGGAAGATCCTGGAAGAGGAAAGCCGATAGGGGCATGGCAATCCGGAAGCAGAGAAAGAGCAACATCCTCCAGGGACAAAATATAAACCACAAAGGTACAACCCCAGTGACCTGTCTCCTGCAGTCACACCCTACTTGCCTACAGCTAGCACCCACTTCATCCATATCAGTGAATCAATCCATTGATTACGTTACCACTCTCATTGTCTGATCATTTCCCCTCTGAGAATTCTTGCATTTTTTCCATGCATGAGCTTTTGGGGGATACCTCATATCTGAACCACAGCACTTGGCACCATGGAAACTCAATGTTGTGTGAATACTGAATTTATGGAAGCTTCTCAGAGGAATCTGGTTTGCAGAGAGAACAGAGAAATGTGACACAGAGAAAAAAGCCCTAGAGATGAGAGAGCCAGGAGGAAGCCTTCTGAGTGCCTTCCCAGGCCCCTCGAGACAGCCTGCGCTTCCTGAAACTGGAATCAATGCTATAGGGTCACTATAATGATTCTCCCCTGCTGACGGCAACCCCAGGGGTTTCTGATCCTTGCAGTAGGATTATTTCCTAAAATACTTGCCCCAACTTCTCTAAGAAGTTTTTAGGATCAAATTAGATAACATATATGAAAGAGTTCAGGGACCTGTGAGGAACTATACCAATTATGAAATGTCTGCGAAGAAGCTTGAAGCTTCGTAGAACTAGTGGATTGCTGCAAGAACTCAGGGACTTGCTGTAGGGAGGGCTGAACTAAGGGAGCTGACAGGCAGTGGTTCCTCGTAGGGATTCGCATTAGGCATAGGCAGGTGGCCAGAAAGAGAAGGAAGACCCTCTAAGCAAACATGTGAGGAAGACCTGTGGGTATGTGGGCAGGGTGGCCCACATACCCAGCAGGATGTTAGAGGTTACTGTGGATTTCAAGAGGAGTACAGTCGTGCTATCTATCAGTGAAAAATTTGAGGAACATCCAGAGTGAGGATCAGAGTGAGGATCAGAATGCGTGATTGTTTTTTTGTGTGTGCCTGGCAATAAGAAACCATTGGAGGTTAATGAACAGGTTTTTCTAGGATTGGTTGGACAGAGACAGGGGAAGACTAATCAAGAAGGCACTGTAGTCTCAGGGGGCCTGGAAAAAATCCAAAAAGAGAGATTTCATGAATGAAGAGGAACCAGAACTAGATAACAGGTTGTTCGTGGGTCACCCATTCATTCATTCATTCATTCAACAAACTTTTATAAACACTTACTATGCCAGGTTCTGCTCCAAGCAGAGGTGATTTAGAGTGAATGAAACAGGTGTGTTTCCTGACTTTGGGGAGCTTATAGTCTGGTAAGGGAGGCAGACCATGAAACAAAATAATATGAGATTATAAAAGGTGAGAAGGGCCTGTGACAGGGGCTTGACCAAACTGGACAAAGGGCAGAAGTGGACCCTGGAAGAATTACCCAAAGAAGTGAGGTTCTCCTGAGGAACCACATATGAATAGATGAGTTCTAGGGGAAGAGAAGGTGGCAGGACATTCCAAACTGTGAGGACAGAGGCCTAGCAGAAGCTGCTGGGGCACTGTGAGAGCAAGGGCTGGAGTCTTAGTGTGGATGTACCTGAAACACAAGTGGGCCAGCCCACAGGACTGGCTGGTAGCATCAAGGACATTGATCCTCCCTCTGAGAGGTGTAGGAAAGGCCATGGGAGCATATGAAGCAGAGAAGACAATTGTATTTATGATCTTAGAGTCTACTCTGCTTGAAATGTGGAAGAAGATTGGAATGCGTCACAACAGGATTTTGGAGGCCAGTTAAACTGAAAGCCCCAGAAATTGGTCCTGATTATCTTAGGCACAGAAGTGCTGATCGGAACTAGTTAGGGGACTGGTGTAACCAGAAAAAAAAAAAAAAGAAAGAAAGAAAGAAAAAGAAAAAGAAAAGAAAAGATTGTGGCACCTGGGTCATGGATTGAGCTTAAGTCCTCAAGATTGTCGCCTGAGTCCTCATGGTCTCAGATCTTTCCACATGCTGAGGACCTGATTGACAGCTGCTTTGAGGTCATGTATTTACATTTACTACCAGGAAAGAGGAAATTCTGGGCAAAGACTCTGCCTGAGTCACATGCCTGCTCTGGAGCAGGAGTGGCAAGAAGCAGGTGTGGCAAGAAGCAGATGGTGTCTGGCAGGGTGTCCTTGAAGAAAGCGTTGAAGTGTTACCAGGTGGGGGAGTCTGTGAAGGTCCCTTGGAAGAGAGGGACCTTCGCAGAATGGAATGTCAACTCATTCTTGACAGATTCTGGACATATATCATGGAAGAGAATCTCAAGATGCCTCAGAAAGAGGCACACACAGAGATTTATTTAGGAAAACGAGAAATACACACTTAAGGGGCGGAGAGGGAGGGCCACGTGGAGAATGAGAGACATTTTTTGGGTCTCATGCTCTTCATTTAGAGGAAATTTTGTAAATAGTAAACGTGAGAAGTGTTGGGGGGTGAGGGTAACATCGGCCTGGCGGGCTCAGTTCTCTCAGTCATGGAGCACAGGGCGGGTCATGGCCGTCTGGTTCTCTTTGGGATCTCTAGGTCGAAGTTTATCAGGTCAATAGACAACATTTGGAATGCGTCCATATCATAGGTCTTTAGCAATATTTTTCTCCTGGCTTTATTTTCTCTAAAGAAGGCACGCTGGGTGAGCTAGCAATCAATGTGAGCATTAACGAACAGGATGCTCGGTTCTCCAAGATTCAGGGTTATTTCTAAGAATTTAAGTCTGGGAGAAAGGAAGCTCAGAGTATGAAGGTGAGGGCATTCATGGACGTTTTTAAAGTTCTTTTTCTCTTTCCTATTAGTTTTTTCCTACCTCTTCTTATTTCTTCTGTCCTATGTTAGAAGGACTCAGGAAATGGCCCAAGGAGGGGCATAGCCAGAGGGAAAATAGATGTCTCATGCAAAACTGATGCAATCATCTCAGTAGAAGAGTCCCGAGAGAATGGTCTTCTCTTTGGAGGATGCAGTAAAGGCAAGGGACAGGCATGGATTGTTAGTATGTGCCAGGCATGAGTCGTGCCATTTCCCTTTCCTGACAATAGTCACACGAGATGTCTCTCTTTACCGTGTGGAGATGGGAGAGTGTTGCCTGCCGAGCTTGCAGGCTTTCAGTGGCAGAGGTCAGAGTGGATCCCAGGAATTGATCCTAAATGCCATGTTTTCTTGTAACCTATAGGGTGCCCTGGGGCACGCATCTGGGCAGAGAGAATGACATTGAGTTTGACCTTGACTTTTCAACCACTGGAGGTCAAAGAGAATTGCATTGGAAACAGCTTAAAATGCAGGCTGTTGGAGGGGGTGTTGGCAGCATTTGAAGTTTACAGGTCACCCTAGAAGGCTCTGAAGAACAGAGGTTCATCATTAAAATGGCTCTATCATTGTGGATTGTCTGAATCCTTTCTTTTCTCTCCCTCCCTCCCCCTAGATGCACTTACCCAAGTGGACATTTTTTTTTCTGGTCTTCTAATTAACAAAAGAGCCTAGTGCTTCGTGTTTTTATATTCATATATTTTAAGAAAGGAAGCAAGATGATTTTGCAAAGGCTTGTCTGATTGCCGGATTAGCAGGCACCTTCTGAGTTGCTTAATCCTTGTTTAATTCTTTGATCAACCTGGTTCAGCTCAAAACAGCCTGCACCAAGGAAATGCAGGATCAAAGCCGTGTTTTCAGTAGTTAAGCACCAGGCATTGTGTTCATTCTTTAATGTGACCAAATTGTGTCTGTAATGAGAGGGCAAGCTCACAAAGAAGTGGCTGCCAGGCACAGAATTCAGAGAACATTCTGGATTTTGGAAACAATGCTCAGGAGAGATGGAAAGAGGCATGTTCTTGGGGGTGGAGCCGGGACGGTGTTGTGTCTGGATAAATGGGTCCCGTGGAAGAAGCAGAGACTGCTCAAATGACATGGTCCTAGTGGGAGATAGGTTAAGAAATTTGACAAAGTAAGAAATGTGTAGATTTAATATAGGGTCCATTTAAAGGGTAGGGCAGGGTACAGAGAAGCCAAAAGGATGAGGTACCCAGGGCCAGTAGCAGTGGGGCCAGTCCCACTGCTGGATCTGAAGAGCCAGGGAGGCAGCAGTGGCATAGAGAGGACCCTAACAGGATGCAGCCTCCAGCAGAGGAGACATCAGGGTGCTGAGGTGCCGGGGGCCAGCCCCAGCTGAACTCTTGGGTCCCTGAAGGAAAAGTGGAGTCAGTGTGGAGGAACACAATGGAATTCTCCTAACAATCAGAGAGTTTCCAGTTTGAGTAAATTCACAATACATATAACTACTAGAACACAGCCAATTCCTAGAAGGGATGGTTTTGGCAATTTCCAGGGCTGGCTTTGCCTAGCCCATCCCCAAGTCTGGACTTTGTCAGATAGAACTTGGGTGGACATTGCCTCCTCCACTGAGGTGCACTCCAGTCTCCTGCTTCTCCCTCCCCATCTCTTGCTGGGGGTCTTACTGGGATAACCCCATCAGAAGGAAGTCAGGGCAGAGGATCCTGGGGAATCCATAGAGCGCAACTGTAGAGGGCCCGGAGGGAGGGGCCCAGCACAGCCCTCTGCAGCCTCCTGGCCTTTCTTGCTCTAGTTGGGCTGTGGCTGTGGAGAAAAGTAGTGGATGTGTGGAGGTGGGGGTCAGATTTGGATCTCAGTCTTTGCTATCTGAGAATGGCCTTCCTGTTTCCTGCACGTGGCTTGGCCACCCATGTCTTCATCTTTTCCTCAAATTTATTTGCATCTCAGGGCTTCTTGGTTTAGATGCGTCTCCTCTCCATGTTGCCATTCACAGAGACAGAAGCAGCCCTCAGCCTCTTAGATTCTGCTTTGACCGCAGAGGAGTTTGGACACCACCCCCATTTCAAGGGCACCAGACCTGCCTTGCCTTGACCCTTATTTTGTCAGAATCCATGAATTCATCAGTGTGGGGCACCATCTGGTTGTGCTGCCCGCTTTTACTGCTAACTCTTGTACAGCCCTGACCCTTCTTCCCTGTCTGTTGAGGAAGTCTCTCCAGATTACTAGCACAGCTGCCCCCTCTGCTCTGTGGGCCCTCATTACTCATAGGCTCAGGTTGTTCCACATGCAGCTCTGGGAGCGTGGATTCTAGGCCTGCTGCACAGTGATTGGCCCAAGGAAGGTCTCTTTGGAATGTCCCCCAGCGCTCCTCCCAGCCACTGTACCGCTTAACCAACATCTTTGGGAAACCGTTACGGTTGGGGAGAAGTCAGTTTGCTCTATAGAGACATCCAGCCTGACCCAGAGAAACATCACTGGGAAGTAAATTATAATATATTCAGTGTTCCCTGTATCTGGGGACAGAGAAAGACCATTGAACCAGGGTCCTATTTTTAGAATGAAGGAAGCTGAGTTTGTTAGAATTGGGAAGAAGGGGAGATATCACCTAATATGATGACTTGTACTCATATTTAGCTGCAAAATCTTTCATTTCTCACAAATAAAATCTTTCATGGATTTTAATAGGTAACAGATTAGTGGCAGTTCTTTGAAGAGGGTAGGGATTGGAGTTCCACTCAGCCCTGATAGTCCTGAGGCCTCAGAACCGAAGGCATCATATGGCATAGGCCATAGCCCCGAGCCAGTCCGGAGCGGCTGTGAACACAGGCCACAAAGAGAGGTGACCTGCTTTAGCTGGTTACTGGCCAAGAAGGACTAGGCCCTGGGCCTCGGCATCCCCAGGCTGATGTTCTTTCCTTTCGCTGGCTTCTTATGGAAGTTTGTTTGATTTGGGGAGTCTCCGCCCAACCCTCTCCCCAGGAGCCAGGTCCATGGGGAAGCAGAGAACAGCCTATAAGGCCACATTGGGCCTGCGGGTAATGCCGGACATGTGGGGCTGGAAGGAGCCTCAAAAGCACCTCCCAGCCCGTTAGACCCCAATTACTGAGCAATGCATTGCCAAGTAATAGAGGCGTTGGGTCCCAGCAGGCCCAAGCCAGTTTCTCCAGCACTCCCGAATGGGTGCCCTGCACTTTCCTCCCAGGAGCTTCTCACTGACCTGCCAGGCGGCTCTGCCTGAGCCCCTGAGTGAAGTTCAATTAGCAGGCAGGCCCAGCTGGCCAGCTGCACGTGTTATTTGCACAGGTCAAGTGTTCCTAATAGGGTTTTTCAAATCAGAGAGCTGAAACGAATTTACTTAGAACTCAGAATACTTCAGGTAGATATAAAAGAAGGCACATTCAGGAATCTGGAAGCAACAAAGTGGGGGTGGGGAGAGGAGGAAGTGAGGGCCGAAAGGAGAAGGGGCGGTTACCTGTCCTTAGAACCAGTGGCTCCCTGCCACCGTAAAATCCTTGCTTGTGCAAACAGGCCCAAGAGCCCATGCAGAGTGTTATCATTGGAAATGTCCCTTTGTCATTTCTTCCCACTCTACTTCACCTTGCTCTTTGCAAGCATTTCAAATCAAAGGGCACTCTGTGGGCAAACAGTGGGTGCCAGCCTCAACTTACCTGGAGCTGGTGCAGAAGGGATGCTGTTCTCTCCAGTGATTGGAGGGTCAGGGAGAAGATGCCCAGAGTGCATGGTTTTGTGTGGGTGTGCAGGACTCAGCACCAGATCAGCAGAAGTCATCACAGGGGACCCAACCTCCTGTTCCCTCAGCATCCACATTCCTGAACCAGGTCTGATATACGCCATGCATGAGCGGTAGTCCATGAATGTTAGCAGGGACTCTTTCACTTCTATATGACCTGGAGAGACATCTGGAATTCAGAGCTCATGGGCATTAGAGACTCAGTGCCCTCACAGTACAGAGAAGGAAACAGGCCCATGGAGGGAGACTGACTTGCCCAGAGTTGCTGAGCTGGAATTAGAACTTAAGTCTCCTGATTCTATCTTCTTCACATTGGGCAGAAAACACTGACTCAAATTTGCCAATCAAAATGGGATGTCTTAATGAGGACAATCATCCTTTATTTTTGTTTTGGGCATTATAGTTTACAGATACCTATCTCATTTGTGATTGGGATAATATTTTGCAAATATGAAATCAATGCATTTTTAATTTCCCCCAAATCGTGTTCTCAGGCAGCCTTCCTCCTGCAAGACTGAGCTGCAAGATTTAGCCTCTCGGTAGAGGAGAGGGGGGCCCTACTTTGAGCAAAGACCCCATGGAGCAGGACTAGCAGGCTCTGGGGTTTAGTGGGACCAAATCCTGACCCACTCACTGTGTGATCCTGGAAAAAATAAGTGTTCTAGGGCGTAACCTTGTCCTCTGCAGCCAGGGACGATCACGGCAGCTCTCTTGCAACGACTCTAGGTGTGCACAGCCTCATGTGGCTGTCAGGCCTGGAGGACTTGCTCATGGAGCCTTTACAAGGAGCAGCAGGGAGACGGAATGGGGAAGGGAAGGCACATATATTCCCATCCTGGGGCTCAGGATCGGGAGGCAGGGCAGGAGACCCTCAGCCTCTTTCTCTTGGCTGAACACCCCCACCTCATCCAAGCCAAAAAAAGACAATGGAAGAGACACCAGAGTGGGGGTTTATACCTTTCTCATTCAAGATGCAAGGAGGTCACTGCCTCCAGGGTCTTTCTGTCCTGGTGAGGGAGGCTGCAGTTTGGTTAATGAGGTCCTGAATTTGGGTCTCCAAGCTCCCCTTGGTCCCTAAGATGGAGCCCAGAGGTTTGTTGGCCCCAAAGGTGAATCTGGTAGGGGAGCTTTGCAGAGAGTTCAGAGAAGGCAGGACAGGACCTCATTGGGTCCTCGACATCAACAAGCAAAATGGGACCAGTTCCATATGAGAGTCCTAGATGTCCCTGTCCTGATGGAGCTGGAAAAGAACATGCCAGAAGGTCATCAGCCTCGCTGGCTAGTACGGGAAAACATTTAGGAATAGACCCTCAGTCTCATTTTGCTGGGTACCAACCCACACTCACCTATGGACCGGCTAGAGGTCAAATGTGTCCTTCTCTCCCAGTGCCTCGCCCCATCCACAGGTGCCTTGCTGAGAGGAGGAGAAAGTATGGGTAGGGGCAGAGAGATCTCCACTCTGACAACAGCAAACTGGGTGGTTTCTTTAGAAGTCTCCTTAAATGATTGAATCAGACCTAGGCTCCTGCGTTGGGCTAAAGCTTGGTTGTGCTTCCATTACCTGCAGAAGCTACACAGGTGAGAAAGCTCCCATTGGCTAACAGAAAATTAAAGAAATGTGCAGTGTGCACACCAGTGACCTGGCCACCCAGAAATCATCTTGTTTGATTCTCATAGAAGTTGGAGGTCAGCTTTGAGTGACCATATGGTGTGAGTGGCAGAGGCCATGGTGGCAGGCCCAGAATCATCTGTATCAGCACCATTTCCACTGCCAGAGGCTCCAGGAGCTTTTGACTCCTCTGCTAGCGCTTCCTCTACCGGGTTTTGAGCTGAGTTGAGTTTGCTGAATGAAATTAGATGATGCATTACCTGGAGGAACAGCTCGGGCTTTCCAAACACCTACACCAGACCTGGGTGGAAACATCAGCTCTCCCACTTACCAGCTGGGTGATCCTGGGAGAGCAGCCTCAGCCCGTTCAGCTGTGGAGTGGAGACTGTAGTAGCATTTGAACAGTCCAGGGGTGAGATCAGAGGTGCATGTGATTAGCACAATGCTCTGGACCTAGCAGGTACTCAAGAAGTGGCACAAATTTAAGAAGGAATGAGTGAGTAACTGGGTCATCTGCAGATGTAATCTTACAGTCATGGGTCCTACGCTAAAGGCACTTCAGTCATCTTTCAGTGTCCATGTGTTCCAAGACCCCTGCAGTTAGCAAAATCCACACATGATCAAGTCTCTTACATAAAATGGCATAGTATTTGCATATAACCTACACACTGTGTGCCTTATAGCATCCCTAGATCACATGGCATATCTAATGCAGAGTAACTGCTATGTGAATAGTTGTTATGCTGTATTATTTAGGGAACATGTTCAGCGCAGA
This sequence comes from Aplodontia rufa, assembly GCA_004027875.1. Taxonomy (NCBI): domain Eukaryota; kingdom Metazoa; phylum Chordata; class Mammalia; order Rodentia; family Aplodontiidae; genus Aplodontia; species Aplodontia rufa. Next base: position 11,701 of record PVKS010012420.1, read on the forward strand.
AGCTTTTTTTTCCAAATGTTTTCAGCTTTTGGTTGGTTAAACCTTGGAGGCAGAATCCCTGGGAAAGGCAGACAGAGGGTCTAAGAGAGAGGGCTCCAAAGCCGTGTGGCCTATGCGCACGTCCCACCTTGGTCTCCTGTTTGCTATGGAAAAGTTAGGTCTCTGTGTCTCAGCTCCCCCTGTGCACAGTGGGGGCAAGGATAAGGACACCCATCTGGTGGGGTGTGGGGACTGAGTTCACCCATGCACACCTCTCACAGCAGTGCCCCACCCAGAGTAAGTGCTGCGTGACTGTCAGCCACCAGCTAACTGTGTCTAGATGCTCTACCCCATCCCTCCCCTGTGCCCAGCGCAAGCCCCGGGAAGCACACACGGGAAGCGTAAGACCTGACATCTGGCCTCACGGAGCTCACTGAGGAGGCCAGATGTTCCTCCTTAGAGCAGCCACACTCAGGCTGGCATATGGGCCTGAGTGACACCAATGAAACCGAGAACCTGGGGGAGGGCCGGATAGAGAGCTGCTGCAAAAAGCAGAAGAGCAGGGCGGGAAGAGACAGGACCAGCACAGCGCGGGGAGGCGGCACCCATGCACTGGTACCGGGGCCGGTGCCCTACCCAGTGTCATGCACCCACTGTGCCACTCACAGTGTGTCACTATGGAGGCCAAGCCAGTAGCAGTGTAAAGACACGGGCTGTTGAGGAGTCCAGAAACCTGGGAACTTTTTCTCTGCTTCACCTTTCAAAGAACAGAGGGCTGGGGACAAGTCACTTGCTGCCCGGAGCCTCAGGCTCCTTCATGTGAAACCGAGATGATAGTGCTGTCCTTCTGACGTCCAGGGTTGTAGGCAGGATAGCATGAAGGAGGTACCGCATAGGTCACTACAGTCTTCATGTGAACTAGCCGATGTGTGAACCAGCAGTCCTTGAAGCTATAGGGGTGGGGAAGAACGCAAAGAAGGACCTTCTAGAGGAGAGATCCACAGGGGGTGACCTCCTCCCATCTCCCCTGTGTCTTTGGGTATCGATTTCCCCCAAACCTTGACTTCAATGGTAGGGCAAAGAGTTGGCTTTGTACCCTCCCCGCCATAGCCACCTGCCCCTCGATGTCACAGCTTGGCCTCTTTCCTGGTGGTGGCCTGTTTTCTGCCTCTTCAGATGCTGGTCTTAGTGGCCCTTCTCAGATGCTGGCCTTAGCGTCCCTTCTTTTAGCCAGGATATCCACCTGCCTCTTTTTACCTCTTCCACCCTATTTTCTTCTCCACTCCTCTCTCAACTCAGAAATCAAATTTGATCACCTATCTGGCTTCTGCTTTGTGATGAATAGTTGTGGTATGCTTCTGAGGCAGTGAAAGAAAAAAAAAACAACAACTTGCATTTAAAATATCGAGCTGCTCAGAAATAATTATTCATGAGTTTTGTGCATGCATTAGACTTTTCCCTTTAGGCTGAGGGCCCCTGCTGGAATGAACTTAGCGACAATTTGGCCTTTCTTTCCCTGTTCTCTTTTTTTCTTCCCTTTATTTGTGAATATCTGGCACATTCGGGATCAAAACATTAAAAATGCTCATGGATGTGACACGGGCAGGACCTTTCTGAGCTCATCAGCAGAAGCGGCCGACTCATGGGAGGAAGGACGTTTAGGATGTGACTGCTGTGCAGAAGCAGCTCACGCCAGGATGTGGGCATCAGCTGGGGCAGAGGAGACAGTCTGTGTCCTTGGGGAGACACAGCCCTGTCCTTGGGCAGGCCCAGTCTGAGGAGCCACACCCGTGTCCTTCTAGGATTTCCTGTCTAATGAGGGGATTTATTCTGGCCTTAGAGATGATATTCTCAACCTCAGTGACTTTCTGATGGGCAAATCTATTTGTTGATTCCATTTTTCAATGAAAAGCTCAGATGATTGATCAGTTCATCAATTTATCATTTAATATCTATTGAAGGCAGGTTGCAATTCCAAGCCAAGCAGTGACGATATGGGGGGATTCACCTGAAGGAAAGGACACAGTCCTCTTTGCCGAGGACCACCAGCCTCAGGTAGGAGACATGGGGGCAATACTTGTTGGGCAAAGCTGTGGCAAATGTCACAGCAGAGATGCGCCCACAGTTCTGGGGAGAGAGGGACGGGCGTGGTCCTGGTGCGGGTGAGCTGGCGTGTCCCTCCTTCAGCTTCCGCTTCCTGTATCTGTGTGTTAGTGTGGATTCCTCAAAAGAAGACAACATCGGAGGAAAACAAGAGTTGGGTGTAGAATAGCTGACCCTCTGTAAAGAGTGGTTTGCACTCATTCATTTAACAACATTCAAGAAGTATTTTGGGGAATCATCCAGATTCTAGTACCATAGAAAATTTGGGGCTTGAGAGCGGAGTAAGCATAGTTTTTGCTCTCCAGCAACTCTGGGTCATGTAGAGTTTTCAGGAGTTCTTATTTGAAGCAGAATTCACCTGGAAGTCCTCTGGGTCTGGCCCCACTGCCAGGCCTAATGGCTGCTCTAGCAGAGACCCAGGCCTCCTGAGCAGAGGCCTCTAACCCCCCTGCATTTATGTGATCCCCATGGCTCTCCATAGGAAAGGGGCTGCTGATAGGGTCCCCCAGAAGCCTGGGCTGAGGCTTCCACTCCACCAGGGCTCAGATCAGAGTTGAATGCTAAGCAGCAATAGTGCCTACTGCTGGCCTTTCCTGGTCTCTGGACACTGCCCTGGCCTGTGCCCAGGTCCTCTTTGCCTTCCCTTTCCATGCATAGTGATGACCTGCTGTCTGTCAGCACATGTGGACGCTGCTTTAGGGCCTTTTCTGGACACTAGAGCAAGCTCGACTCTTCTGCAGGGCATAAGGGTCATGGAGTTACCCTGGTGGGAGGACCCCAACCAATAAGGAGTGGCCATATGTGCATAAGTAGCCGACTCTGAGATGTGTTCTGCCCTGACTCTCAGGGGGCCCCAGTGGGATCAGGCCTCAGTGGTCCACAACAGTGGCCTGGTCCCTATGTGGGCTCCCTTTCCTTCCTTACTTCCTCTTTTCCCAGTGAGTAGATTTGGCATGACCTCCCGATCTGGTGTCATTGTCTCAGGGTCTACTTCTGGGGAACTCAGATAAGCAGATCTGTGTTGATAGCTTTCTTTGCTCTGTCCAAATAAAGTCAAATAACGGCTTCAAACAAACTGGGAAAGTTCAGGAGGCTGCATATTTTTGTTGTTTTCCCAGAGCCTGGTCTAGTCCCACACTCAAGATGGGTCGACTGATGCACAGAAAGTATCCCACTGATTGAACTAAAGTGCCACCTATCATCAACTTGCTGTGTGACTTTAGGAAGTCCCTCTACCTCTCTGGCCACAGTTTCACCATCTATAAAGAAGGGATGACAGCATTACCTACTTAGAACTTGGGGCGATAACAATAGCTATGAGTGGAGCTTTGTGAGTCCAATGCTCTTAGGATTTTAAGGGGTGAAAGATTAGAAAGCTGCCTCTTATTCTTGTCACTGCTTTTCAAAATGCCCAACTAGGAACATTTTAGTGGCTAAAAAAGTAGCATCAATTTTCTCATTGAAATTCTTTTATTCAAGAAAGTGGATAATCTTAGTGGAAGGAATAGACGAGATGTTTTCTGTAGGATTCATTAAAGTTGTTTTCATTTTGAATTAAACATGCTGTTTCTGAATATTTGTTCTGAATTGGCCCTGTGCAGAAAACAGAGGGAGAGAAAAAGAGATTGCTTCTCACCAATCTTTTTGTTTGATAGCTGAGAAAATGGCCCAGGGAGGACTGTGCTTCCCTGGGGCCACATGCAGATTCTTCCCGGGCATGGGCTCTGGCCAGGCATGGTGCTGGGTGCGGTTATGTTTGGGGGAACCTAAATGGACATAGTCCTGCCATTGTGGAGCTGTCAATGTCCTGAGCAGGGGGCTGAGAATGGAATAGTCACACTAAGGACCGAACAGTAAGTGCTAGGACAGAAAGGGACTGGCTTCCCCAGGAACTAACATGGTGGACCTAAGTTAGTGGTGGAGGGGGACAGAGAGAGGTGCGTGGAGAAAGACTGCTTACGCTGTCTGAAGCATTACCTAAGAAGAAAAGGAGGTAGATCCTCCTAGAGGAGGGTCAAAGGTCCTGTGGCCAGAGGTGGGACTGGTGGGTTGGAGGAAGGAGAGCGAGGGCTGGACAGGGAGAAGAGAGTCTGCAGGCAGCGGCCCCGAGGGGCCATGCGTGTTAAGGCCAAGGTGGAATCAAATCTCTTTGGGGTTATTTTTTTAGCCCTAAATTGTATTAAAACAATCTTATAATTAGCATTTTGCTCTGTTGGCTTTATTACCCATCTTTCCATCAGTCCATTCCGTGTCCATCTATGACTCTGTCTTATTTTTATGTACTTTAAGTCTCAACATCAGTTCATACGAGTCCTCAGCATGCCAGCACGCACATCACATCAATGACAAACAAAAACAAAAACAAACAGAAGAAACCCAGTTGAGTAATCCAGATCCTTATTAAAATACAGAGCATTCCCTCACTCCAGAAAGTTTCTTTGTGCTTCCCTTCTTGCTTCTTGGTTGATTCCTGCTTGAACCCACAGACAGGGCCACCTGTGTCCATCCCGGCTCTTCAGCGACGCCACAGTCCCTTAGGCCCCTTTGTGAGCAGAGCCTCCGTTACTCAGCACACGGCTTCACGCGCATCGCACGGGTGGATACGTGCTTCCGTTTGCTCTTGAGTAGCATCTGTTATATGTATATATTACAATCTGGCTATCCACTCTGCTGTTAATAAATATTTGGATGGTTTCCAATTTTAGCTGATGAGGAAGAATACCACAAAGCTGCTTTTGTACAAATCTTTGGGGGACATGTGCATCCGTTTCTTCTGGGTGAACAACCTAGGAGTAGAACGGCTGGGTCACGGGTTGATACACTTTTAGTTCCCTAGGAGAACTTTGCAGATCTTTATTCAAAGTGGCTGCACCTGGTCACATTTCACCATCAGCGTAAACAAATTCTGGTTGCTCTTTAAATTACTGTAGGGTCTTCTTTAAATTGCTTTCAAAGTGGGTAAGAAAGCAAAGGGTGCTGGTTCATTCGTAGAAAATAGAAGCAAAGGAACAAATTGGAAAACATGTCAAAAGAAAAGGATTAATGGGACTTGCTCTTGACAGGGCCCGTTGAGGTTGGTGGGAAGCTAGGAGTCACGACTATGGGTGTCTCCATTTGTCTGGGAAGGAAGACTCCTGTAGTAGCACAGGCATACTGAGGTCACTTCTGACCAGTGCTGACCCCATGCCCACTTTAACATGGGGTCAACTTGTGGATGAAGCCACCGGCATAGGACGGCCACCATGACAGCTCCGGAGAGGACCAAGGAAGGTCAAGGATTGCACGGCCCGTTACGAAGGAGTTGAACACCTGATTGGCGAAGGCTGCTGGAGGAGGACCCCAGCCCCGGGAAGCATCATGCAGTAATGAATTTGGAGGCAGCCTGACTCCTTTGTCATTCTCTGCTCAGAGACCCACTCTCTTGGGAGTGCTGTCTGCAGGAGCCTGACTCGGCTTCTACTTTACTTTCACTAATAATAAAGTTCTCTTGCATGGCTTTTGGTATGCAACTTCACATTTTCTTTCATCAGGACACAGAAGTGAGGTTTGGAGTTTTGGCTTCCTGCTTTTCTGTGACATATTATTTTGGCTCACTCACCCTGATGGTGAGTGTTGATGACACTTTCTCCAACTCTCACTTTTTGTCACTGTCTGTTTCAATCTTTTTCTAGTTTTTAAAAAGTGAATCGTCTATGTTTAATTACTGAGTTTAGGGGTCCTGTAGATGTAGGACTTACACACGGAAGACTTCACATGTGCCGCAGCACATCCTGCGTACAAATGCTATGTCAGAGGCAAGCAGTTGTTTTTTTATTCAAGGAAGGGGAATCAAGCAACTGCTCTGTGCCGGGTAGCGTGCTGAGCTGGCCACCTGGAAAGTCACAGGCTAGGTCTCCCGACTGCCAGATCCATAGCTCTTCCTCCTACTGTGCTCCCCTTAGACTTCCTCGTCTAGAGTCCAAGTTGCCTCAGAGTTCTTGAGCTACCAGCAGGAAGGAAGGGCCTCACCATGGACACCAGATGAAGCATTTTTTTAAATGCTTGTTTTTTTTTTTTCAGAGACAGAGAGAGAGAGAGAGGGATAGTGAATGAGAGAGAGAGAGAGAGAGAGAGAGAGAATCAATTTTATTTAGTTTTTTTTTCATGTGGCTTTTGTTGCTCCAACACTTTATTGTGTACATGGTGCTGGGGTTTGAACCTGCGTCCTCATGCATGTCAAGCAAGTGCTGTAACCACTGCGCCACCGCTCCAGCCCCCAGATGACCCATTTTTAAAACCCAGCTTTGTAACTGGGGCCAAGTCTCCTAACTTCTCTGAGTTTGATTTGTTTATAAAAACAAACACACATCTCCCCCTTCTTACCTCATAAATTTACACACTGGGCCTATGGTGAGCCCTTGGCCAACTTGAGTTTTCTTGCTTTCCCTTAGTTGGGGACAGGAGATGGTCCTCACCCAGAGGTTACTTCAGCAATTCTTCTTCCGTCCTTGGAGGGCTCTAACGGAGAAAAGTGACTTCATTTACAGCTGGGATGTTATGACGATGCTAACGAAGTGCTGGGACTCCTGTCCAGGGCTGTGCTCAGCGGCCCCTGCTTTCCCCAACTGATGGGCTTCTGAGTTCGCAGCTGGGACTCGAGTCCCATTACACGGGCTCCTTGATTTCACTCCATCATCCGAGAGCTGAACCGGAAGCACCCTGGCCCACGCAGGAGAAGGCCTGGTGAGTTCTGGCCTGGCTCAGTCTCTAATCCAGTCCCTTCCCCAAGCAGGTCCTCCTCACCCCGCTCAGGCACAATGTTTAGTGAAAAACCAGAAGGTGGTGGTGCTCATCCTCACGCTGCTTAAAGGCCTTGTGTTCCCGGGGCTCGCTGGACACAGCTGGAGACGCATTTTCAGGCAGAACCGATCATGCGATCAGCAAGCATTTTGAAGCACATTCATGTGTTCTGTTATGAGAGGTGCAGGGATGTGGTGGGCAGAGCCCAAGGGAGGCTTTGGGTGCAACATCACAACACAGAGTTTCAACCAGAACCAAACTTTAAAAAATAGGAGTCATCTTCGATAGCAAAGATATTCATGTCCTTAAAAACAGAAACGAAAATAAGGCAACTGCATCCTCCTTAACCCAGGTCCCTCCATGTTGAGTTTTCTTTCACACAACTTCTGAAAGAGTTAACTGATAATTTACCCAACGGATGGAAGTGTGACGTCTTGCCTGCCTCCCCCTTTATTTTTGTCTAATTAGAAAAGATCTCTTTTGACTGTAAGGGCTTTTGAAGTTGTTTTTGTTTTCTGTTTTGGGTTCTAAATCAGCAAGATAAAAGCCACATCTCAGATCCACACGTTCTGTAAACCCGAAGCTTCCTGAGGGATTTGTGCAAACTGCAGCTGAGTAAGACAGGGGCAGTGCCTGCAAGGTGCGGCTGCCTGGGGAGCCCCTTCAGTCCCCAGCTCAATGGGGACAGTCCCGGGGGGCAGTAATGTGCAGTGCTTCAAAGCCGTCGGCTGCCTTTGTCTCTTAGGTCTCGGGCATGTGACTTTGGGTCTCAGTGTCCTTATCTATAAAATGGGGAAAGTACGGGTGGAAAGGACACCAGACCTTTGGAGAGCTGCAGGGTGGTGGTGGGGGAAGTGTCAAGCACAGTGTGGTGCCTGCATGTCACCGAGCCCTGAGTCCTTGTACAATGACAGTTACCGTTCTGATTATCACGCCCGCCTCTGCAGAAGGGAACTGTCTCAGAGACAGACAGGGACCCTTAGCTTCTAGCCACGTGGACTTCAGGGGCCCTTTGAGTGGACACATGGACAGCCTCAGGATCATTCTCTCAGTCATTCTCCCTTGGAAATGCTTCTCTTTCAGGTTTCCCCTGAGGCTTTATCCTCCAGCAACAATTTTCCCGACATCCTTCTGAAGCTCTCAGTCACCACCCATATGTAAATCACATGTCTGAGTTCAGGAGGCCTTGTGTTCAGGAATCTGGCTTTTACATTTCAAGGAGGTAAAAGAACACCACAACAGAGCAATGTCCTACCCAGAATAAGTCTTCTTCTTCCCAACCCCTCACAGGAGGAGCGGGGATCAGGAGCGGTCTCTTTCCCATTCCCAAGGGTGTCCCCGAGACAGCTCCCCGAGGGGCTCATTTAACAGGGCTCCTGCCACCTTCCATCAGCGTTTTCCAAGGCCTGGCACTTTCTCCCTCTTTAAGACTTTTTATACCTGCAACAGATGCTTTGAAACAACAGACGCCAGGAGAAGATACATCCTGAAGTCTCCCAGGCCAGCTTCGTCCTGAGCTGCAGGTGGAAGAGTAGGTGGCGGTAGCTGGTGATACTGCACAGGGTGCTGACTGCTGGCCTCCCTCTCTGCATCATCTCATTTAATCCTCAGGAACACCGGGAACAGACACCGCTATGTATGCATGAGAGTGTGTATACATATTTTAAGAGAGAGAGGGGCACTGAGAGAGAAGAAGAGAGAATCAATTTTATTTAGTTTTTCACGTGACTTTTGTTGCTCTGACACTTGGTTGTGTACGTGGTGCTGGGGTTTGAACCTATGTCATTGTGCATGCCAGGCAAACGCTGTAACCGCTGAGCCACTGCTCCGGCCCCCAGACACCTTTATGGACCCACCCTCCGGATCAGGAAGCTGAGGGGCAGCACTTTGTGAGTGGCAGGGAACACAGGAGTCATGGTTCTGATCTGAGAGCAGTGCACCCTCCTCACTGGGGAAGCGGGTGACCCTCGTGGGGGTGGCAAAGCCAGGCTTGGGCCTTGGACCAGCCCGTTGCCTCTGCTCTGCTCACGCTGGCTAAGAGAGACTCAGTGCAGGGATCACAGGGTGAGTTTTCAAACTAGTAAGAGGCAGTAAACCCCAGAGAACATCAAAACCTTTCTGATGAAATTTGATGTCTTTTAGAGGTTCGAGGACGCAGTTAGACTCCTTGGCAGAATTTAGGACCATGGCTATGGTATTGGTTCTGCTGGAGCCAGGCGGGGCCCGGGGTCAGCTCTGGCTTCCAGGTAAAGAGAGCGGGGCAAGGGAAAGGTGTCCCGGTAGATCTTGTGAAAATCTTAGAGTCAGAGAGGAGTAAAGCCTGGAGGACTTTTGGGATGTGAAGAGAGTGGATACCAGTCATCAGGAAGCCAAACGCCAGCGAATAAAGTAGCTACTGTAGAATTTATAAGCTGAGCAGTTCTGAGCTAGACGTAAGTATTTACATTTAACACAGTAGCTCATTCAAAGTTTATGAGGCCAGGAGGGAGGTCTTTAGTGAATTCACAGCTGAAGAAGTGGCTGCCCAGAGAAGTGAAGTACGTGGCTCAAGGTCACGCAGCTGGGAATTGGAGGCAGACACCCTTACTTGAGAATGTGCTTTAATCATGCTTTATATTTTTTAACTAATTTGTGAGTCCCAGATGCTAGGTGCATCTGATATATGATGCTAGGTGCCTTAAGAATTTAACTCAGCTGTGATATGGCCTTGTCTGCCAAAGGTCACCCGCTAGACAGAGCTCTTGTTCCTACCTTCAGGAATGCATGACCAACACAATTAAACAGGTTCACGCAAGGGTATTTCATAAGAGAGGAGGAAGGTGAATGTCATAGGAAAGGGACAAACAAAACATTAGGGGTTCAAAGGCCAACTCACATGGGGTTGGAGGTTGCAGGACAGGGACTGCTCCAGGGGCAAGGGTAGCTCTAGAGGAAATGCTCGTCTCCCTCTCCGGGCCTCTGCATAAGCCGTTCTCAGTGTTGAAATTCTCCTTCCTTCTACATCTCGTTCCCTGGCCAACATCAATGGTCCTCTTGGCAGGCATCCCGTGGAGATTGGCCCACGGTCTCCTCTCTGAGAGAGTACAATCCCTGTGTCAGGAGCCCACCTGGTTTCCCATCTGTGTTCTCAGGCCCCTGTCAAGGGGCCGGCACTCAGCACTGGCTGGGAGATTGGGAGGGTCACCCTCATCCCACACACGAATGGCCAGTTGAGCTCCAAACCCAACCGCCTAAGCTGCAAAAGGTCCTGGAGCTGGAGAACAGACCCTGGACTGTTTCTAACACCCTTGGCTTCTCAGAAATGCAGACTCAAAGGCTCACTCCAGTCTTGGTAATGTGAATATGCAGTTTAACAAGAGTCCCAAATAACTTGTGTCCATATGAAACTGTGGGAGTCTCTGAGTAGCCTATCGTCTGAATGGTGGAAGTCTGATGGTATTTGGAGGGGGGTCTTTGGGAGGTGATTAGGCCTTTGTGAATGGTTTTGGTGCCCTTATAAAAGAGGCCCAAGAAAAACCCTCTGCTCCTTCCACCTGTGGATGCAATGAAAAGGTACCATCTACAAAGGAGGTCCTCAGCAGATGCCAAATCTGCCAGTGCCTTGACCTTGAACTTCCCAACCTCTGGAAATGTGAGAAATCAATTCCTGTTGTTTATAAGCCACCCAGTCTAAGGCATTTTGTTATAGCAGCACAAACAGACTAAGACACCTGGAATCAGATACTGTAAACAGGGTGGTTGAGGCCATTCTGAATCTACGGAGTTGGCTGGCCCCATAGGTGTATCAGACAAAGGTGGGAAAGCTGGCGGAGCCAGGCTGGGTGTGAGCCCATGACAGAGGAGATGGCCTTCACCTCTCTGTGTGGGAGCTGCCCTGCACTGCCCTCCTGGGGTCTCAAGGGAACAAATGTGGCTGACTAGGAAAGATGCAGGAGTTAATCCACGGGTCTTTGGTCACTTTCTGATGGACGTCAGAGCTCAACATCAGCTCTGTTGCTGTGTCTAGGGCTGCTCTGATGCTTGTGCATGAGCACACGCGTGTCTCCTGTGCACACCTAGGAGTCTGCTCGCATGCACGCTTTTCTCCCGCATGAAACACTAAACAGGACAGAGCTCTCTACTGGAGTCCCTCTCCACTCACACTCTGCTTAATTATTTAAATGTAGTCCATTAGTGGTTCTATATTTAATTTTTAAAAGTCAAATGAATTATTAGTCTGTTAATAAATAATGAAGTTTAACAGCTGTTAATGAGCATCCAAAATAGATAAATTATTGCATTCTGTAACACCATACCAATATTTACCCGTGAAACAGAAAAATTGTACCTGTAAGGAACTTTACCCTTCTGACCTGGTTCTCTTTCCTGTTAGCAAATATGAACCACTTAATCTGTTGTGTGGCGTAGATAAGAAAGGGAGGGGAACTGGTGTTTACTTCCATGCTGTGAATGCATTTTGTTCACTGACTTGGGCGGCTCTTGCCCCGGCTCCCTCCCATCCTAGACACCAGGGGGACCCAGGGGGACAGCCCAGCAGGGCTACCCCTGGCTACTCTGCTGCATAAAGTGGTCTAGAGTAAATCGTCCACTCTTTGCGTTTTTCCCCTCCAGATGCTGCTAGAGGAGTCTCAAGTAAAAACCATAAATGGGAGAGAGTTGAACACTGAATAAAGGAAGCATCCATGAAAATACTGTTACTTTTACTATATAGGGAGAATAAAAAGTGTATAAATAAAAATATTTTATTGTGCCATTTGAACATTAAATTTCATTGCCATATCCCTGGTGCTTTGTTATGTGGACTGACATCTGCTAAGAGTGAGACTCTGGGATGGTCTTTCCAGATGGTGTAAATCTAAGAGACCTGCAGTGAATTGGAGCTTTGCTCACATGAGGAGCTTCATAGGTGTCTGCATGCGTGTGTGCAGTGTGTGGTGTGTTAGGTGTGTGCATGAGTAAATGCATGTGGAGGAAGATGTGTAGATGCACACGTACTCAGTCGGTTGGTCAGTTACTCAACTATGTATTAAAAAGCCTACTAAGTTCTGTTTTAAGTGCTTAGTATTCAGCAATGCACCCAAACAAAATCTGTCTTTAGGAAACAGATTCTCATGGAGGAGAAAAGCTGTCTCCAAGCAAGCAAAGAAATATCAATTAGTGAAGACTGCCAAAGTGAGCTGAGGGTACGGAACGTGATCAGGTGCCACCTATGGCCAAGAGAGTCCTCTTTGGAAGTCCCTTAGGCCTCTGCTGGGATGCTATTCCTCAGCTTACCCTTCTTCCAAAAGGCTCTGAGTACCCAGGAATTTGTCTTCTTCTAGTCTGAGGACCAGCTTCACCTTTTAGGATTGTGTTTAGCTGTGAAACAGAAAAACCAAATGCTGAGTAGGCTGCTGGTCTATGTAAATTAGAGCTTGCTTCGCTCTCATGTGCATGAGGTGTGAGGGCCAGCAATTCAGGCCTATTAAGGGGGCTCCAAGCTACCAGCCATGTCCCAATCTCTATTCATCTTTCCATCCCCCGAGGTTACCTCAGGACATAAGGTAGCTACCAGAATTCTAGCTATCATATTGGCATTCCAGGCAGCCAGTAGAAAGAATTGAGGGAGAACAGAAGAGTTATTCATTTGTTTGTGTGTTCAAGTGGCAGATTTCCGCTAGAGACTGTGACCAATAGAAAGGACACTGGGTATTCTGTATTAAATCTCGCTCCTTTGACAAAGGCACAAATCATCTAAGGTTTGTCCACTGACTCAGGTGGAGGGTGACAGAGAACAGGGCATCCCTTGAGGCCCCAGCTGTTTGGATGTTACCTTCCGGATGGGTTCATCCTCAGAGCTGTGCAGGGGCAGGGGTGAAGGGTTCAGCCACACAGTCAGTGGTCCTCAGCTGTAGGTTTCTGCAACATCTCCATGTGGGTGCTCTGGTCCCTGCACACGTTTTCCTGGCTCCTCTTTACAAAGCATGGATCCTGCTGTGGTTGGGAAAGCCACAGGGAACAATAACAGAAAATTAGCATAAAGCCCCTGGTAAAATGCTGGCACTTGTGGATACTCAGAGTAGCCACTTATTAGTGCAACACATGCATGAGCACAGCTCAGCACATCTTCGGTGTGCACTCGCGTGCTGCTGTGAACACACGTGTGTGAGATTGCTCAGGGAGGGGTGGCGGGGTAGACGAAGGTGAGCCTCTGGCAGGCTGTACGTATCTATGGCTTTGATTCTCTGTGCCCTGTGTTCAGCTCTGTTATTCGGCAGGGTAGGGTGGAGCAGGGTGGGGCAGTGACAGGTGGCTTCTGCGGAATCAAGTTTCCATGCAAGGCGCTTTGACACTCAAAATCCCGCTGTCCAATTTTGAGGGCAACAGGCAGAGAGAAGCTGGGTTGCCAAGCAACCAGCCATTAACAGAAAATTAGTTGCTCATCTCTGAATGTCCTGTCCCATTTCCATAGCACCCCCCCTTCTCCTTCCTACCAAACAAACACACACAGGCACAGCCTTGTACCGTGTACCGAGCGCCGCCAGGAGGCGTCTAGGGAGAGAAGGCACGTGGCTGGGCTCACAGCGGCTAAAGCAGGGAGGCCTGAGCAGCCCAGGCGTCTTCCACATGTTCCCTCCTTCCCCAGTCCACTCCTCTCCAGGCATGTCTCATTCCTGCATCTCAGTGGCCTGAGGTTGCATTTGTGTGTGCTCCTCTTCCCTGGGTCCTCTGTCTGCTTGGGGCATGCAGAGGGCCTGATGCGCTTTGCCTGGCCAGGCTGAGAAGCCCCTCTGCGAGGCCATCTCCAGCCCCTGCAAGCTACCCCCACCCTCAGCTCTCAAGCCTTACTCATGTTCTGTCCCTAACCTCGACCAAGTCTGCTGTTGTCCTAGTTTTCTTGCTTCTGGAGCTGGACTACACCTGTTGTCAAAGGGCCCACTGAGGCCGGGTGTGAGTGGCTTCTGATCCAACCACATAGGGATGGAGAGGGGGACAGGGTGGCCTTACCTCCCCAAGCTGGTGAGGCCAGGCCAGCGTTGGGGCTCAGCTGAGCTGCTGCTGCTTCAACCCTGTCTCAACAGAAGATGAGGAAGCACGGGTCTGCTTAGGTTACCCAGCCTCTCCCCGGGAGCACACATGTCCCTTTCTCTGTGTGGATTCTGCCTTGGCTGGAGTGGGTGACACTTGGGGTCGCTACAGATACAAATATATCTGGAGAGAAAGCCCCATGCCCAGGGGCACCATCTCTTCATGGAGCCAGATTTCTAGCAGGCTGATCTAAGGACATCCTCAAGCTACCCTTCCCTCTCCATGTCCATTACATGGGGACTGAGACTCAATTAGTGATGTCATTTGAGCCACACACTGTGCTGGACTTGGCTGTGGAGGAGTCCATGGCTCAGGGAAAGAAGCTGACATGTAAGCAGTTACATGCTCAGTAGAGTCACATGAACGCTATGGAGACCCAGGAAACAGCGAGAGGTTGGCGTGGGAGAGGAGTTAGGGAGCAGGTGACCTTGAACCGGGTTTTGCAGTATGAGTAAAAGTTCATTAGGGAGAAATGTTGGGGAGACAACATTCCAAGCAGAAGTAATAGTCTAGACACAGGGACTGAATATTTAAAAATAATCACCTTTCCAAATTACAGGAACAGTCTTGCTGTTTGGGAAGTTAATATTTAAAGAACACTGTGATAGGAATGAGGAGGTTCTAGTCCCTGCTCTGCCCTTAACTGGCTGGGCATCCTCAGACAAGTTCTGCCACCTCTCTGGGCTTTTGTTTTCTCACCTGTGAAACAGAAGCTTGGGTAATCTCTAGGGTCTTTGCCAAGTGTGCCAGCCCATGACTTGTGTGTATATTCATCAGAGGAAGGCAGAGAAGGAGGCTTGGGTGTTGTGGAGCAGGGTTGGGGAAGGGTAGGTACTGCCATCTAGAGGGCCTCCTCTTCCTGTCCCCCTGCCCTTCTGGGGCTGCCTTGGTGCCTTCCAAAGCTCACCTGGCAGCACAGACCACTCTGAGCATTGTAGTGACCTTTGCAGAAAACTGTCCATTTCAAAAGATTTAACTGCGTTTAAAATCAGTGTGGGAGGCATTGAGCAGAGACTGGCAGGTATCCTGGAATGGAAGCATGGAGAGGAAATATCTGTGGCCAGCCCTGCCCCAGGAGCACTGTGAGCTGAGACCTGGTTCGGCTGGAGCCCTAACTGCTCCAGAGAGCACTGTCCTGGCAGAAGCACCACTAACAATTGAGGGAGGAAGCTGACCGGCTGGGGAGCACCAGCTTCCCGGGATTCCAGTTCTCCAGCTTTCCTGGGCAGCCCTGCCTGAGCGTGGACAGAGCAGAGTTCCATCTTTCTAGTCCCAGGAATGCCCACTTTTTCTTGGCGACAGGGATGTCCCAAGAGGATAGGGAAAGTCGTATCATTAGCAGGTGAGGATGTTAACCTGCTGCACTCTCGGAAGGCATCTAAAGGGAATGACGAGGAGGTGTCCCCCAAGGAGACAGGAGGACGCCGGAGACACGCGTGGTAGCCGGGGCTGTTCTGCGGGAGCCCCGCCCTGGCGTAGGAAGACAGTTCGGGCAACAGGGTGTGAGAAGCCCCTTGACCCTGTCTCAGCCTCTCTTAATCATGACTTTTCATGCCCTTCAAGGCCCCAGGGAAGAGGACAGTCTCACATTGACAGGAACATGGAGAAGAGAGCTTGACCCCCTGCTCCTGTCCCATAGGGTGGTCACTGCTTCCTGGCCTGAGGCTTTGAATCTTCAAAGCCTTTTCTTTAATGTGAAAGAAATGCAATTTATTTGTCAAATCAAAAGCTCCTTAGCTTTGCAGAGTCTGCTGAGCCCCAACCCCCTTGCCTGGGGCAGAGCAGAGGGACCTGGTGACTTGCTGTGGCTGTGTGTGCGAATGTAATTGAATTTATATTTATGGCAAGCAGGGCTGTGTGCCTATGTGGGGGCCGTGAGCTTGCGTGCTCCCTTTGCGGGAGCTCCTGTCTGAGCATGCATGGCTGCATGCATTTAATGTGTTTGGCTTTCGTCCGTGTGCTCACATTTGCAAGCCCAGCTGGGTGACTCTGGCTGGAGTGTGCCTGGGCCAGGAGGCCAAGGGACGCTGGGCAGGAGAAGCATGCCACAGGAAGCCTTGAGTGAATCCCTCTTTTATTGGAGGCTGGCTCCTGGGGGCCCGAGGAATAGAGGATTGAAAAAACTCAGGCTTGGCTTACCAGGGTCTCCGGGGCCATCAAGAGAAAAGTGCTTTTCTCTGCCTTCAGTCCAGGCAAAGAGGTCCCTCCATCGCCCTCTGGTCCCCTCACTGGTGACCATGTAAGTGTCCCGTCTCCCTTTCTCCATTTAAGTATTGTCTGGCAGGCTGGCTGGGGAGGGGGAAGAGGGTATGATGTGGGGGTTTCCTGGGCAGCCCTTGCAGGGGAGAGTGAAGGAAAATAGCATCTTGACCATCACCTTTTCCAAGAGGGGAGTGACAAGCATTGGCTAAGCCCTGGCTCACAGCCTGAAGGCCTGGCCTCTCCCTGCTGACCTGGACATCTGATCTGCAGACAGATCGTGGCTGTAGGATCTAGGGGTGCAGAGCACAGAGGTGAGGTGAACTGAAGCTCCAGATGTGAAGGGACTGGTCTCCGTTCCAGAAGGAGGTCATGTTCTCAGTTTTCAAAGGTAACTGGAAAAGCCAAGTCAGGGTTTCCCTACTCCAGTTGGCTGGGAGGCCAGGACTAGATTCGGGGCTCAGGGAGCAGGAATGGACACTGGGACCACTAGCCGTAGTTACAGGCGGTGCCCATGAACTGAAATGATGCTCTGGGTGGAGTTGAGGAATAGCACCCAGCTCAGGACAGAAGGAGCCTGAGGGGATTACAATCTGCAAAAAGCTACGGCTGAGGCCTAGGGGCCTCCAGTTTCTGGAAGCCTCCTCCTCCTGCTGAGCTTTCTCTTACCTGGGGCCCTTTCTCTCCTTGGTTTGTCCATCTGGCCTCTCCCTGGCTGAGCTGCAGCCTCTCCTGTGGCTCCTGAGGCCTTTGAGGGATGCTAGGAGTTTCTAAAAGCCCAGTGAATCCACAGTCCCAGAGATCACACCAAAACGC
Source organism: Aplodontia rufa (assembly GCA_004027875.1). Lineage (NCBI taxonomy): Eukaryota > Metazoa > Chordata > Mammalia > Rodentia > Aplodontiidae > Aplodontia > Aplodontia rufa. Next base: position 28,645 of record PVKS010012420.1, read on the forward strand.
CCTGAGATGCCCTCCCCAGTAGGCAGGGAGGTGCTAAGTGCTGCCTGCAGGCTTGCTTGGGAGCTCCCCCTTTCTCAGCTTTGCGCTTTCTTGGGATTGTTAAAGACAGCATGTAATTAACATTCTGGGCTGGTAGGTGCTTGGCACCACAGGACTCAGAGCTCTCCTCTCCTCTCTGATCTCTCCAGCCAGTTTGCCAGGGATCACGCCTGCACTCTCTTCTGACATCTGTCTGCACTGCTCCCTGTTATCTCCTCTCTCCCCTCTCCCATCTCCCTGGCTCTGTGTCTCCTGCCTACTCCTCTGGGTTCCAGCTGCCTCTCAGGCATTGGTTGGTGTTTCTCACTTCCTGTCCCTCCTCCCAGACTCTTTCTTTCCAAGTGCTCTGATCTTGCCTTCAGTTCCTTTCCCTGTCTCCCCTTCCTTGTCACCTCTGTCAGCCTGTCTCCCTTTCTCTCCCTCTGTCTCCCTTTCTCTCCCTCTGTCTCTCTTTCTCTCCTTCTGTCTCCCTCTCTTGCTCCCTCCCTTTTGCATGGCAAATTTTCAATTGAATGAAAAAGGCCAAACACCAAGTGCCTGGCAGCTGAAAGTAACTTTGCAACACCAGGAGCCTGGCAGGGACTATGTGAAACAAAAGAGTCCCAATTACTGCCCCTCAGTGCTGAACTTCCTGCTTAAAAAAAAAAAAAAAAAAAAAAGGAGTGAAAGGCAGGACAGGCAGAGGGCCTGGTGAAGCCTTGGAGGTGCCCCAGAAAATGGCAGGTATGAAAGGACCCTGAACATTTCCCCAGCCCCAGGACATTCCATGGCTTGTTTTACCTCTCCTGAATTCTGTCTAGATTTTGAATTTCCTCTCCAGCTGGGTCTATGGGCCAGCTCCAACCCCCACTGCGTGTTGATGAGGCTCATTCCAGCTAGGACCCCACCCCATACATACACATAGACCATCAGATCCCTGCCCCCTGCCCATGTAGCCTCTCAGGTCCCCAGGTCACAGATCTGTCATGGACAGGTGTCAGCAAGGTTTCCTTACAGGTTCAAGAGGGGCTCCAGACCCCTTTCTTATCTCATTGGAGACTTGTCTCCCAAGAACTAACTTACATTGCATTTTAGCCCATTTCTATTCCTTTCCTCTTTTTCTTCTTCAGTGAATAGAAATTTGACAGGGCATAGGAGAAAATACATTCCAAAAGTAAAATTTCACCATTTCATATTTACAAGTGCCACCTCTATGAGGTGTAGGGAAAGCTGGTATGGTGGTTACTTTTATCGTCAACTTGCCTGAGCTAAGGGATGCCCAGATTGCTGATCAAACATTCTTTCTGGGTGTGTTCATAAGGGTGTTTCTGGAAGATATTAGCATTTGAATCAGTACACTGAGTAAATTAGATCCACCCCCACCAGTGTGGGTGGGCATCATCTAAGCCATGAGGGATCAAAGAGAGCAGGGAGGGAGGATCTCTTCCCTGTTGCAGCTGGGACACTTGCCTATCTTGTGCCATCAGACATCAGTACTCCAGGTTCTCCTGGTCTCAGGACTTGGACAGCCCTTACACCACTGTCTCCTCTAGTTCAGAGGTCTTCAGACTCTGGTTGAGTTGCATCACCAGCTTTCCTGGTCTCCAGTAAGCAGCAGGCAGAGTGTAGAACTTCTTGGTTTCCATGGTTGTGTAAAACAACTCCAATAACAAATCTACACCTATGTCTGTGCATATGTCCGTATGGCCTATTCATTCTTGTTCTCTGGAAAACTCTGAATAATAAAGCTGGTGTAGACTTTAGGGTTATAAGGTCCAGAGTTCAAATCCATTTCCCCCTATTTAATAGCTTCATGACTTTGGGCAAGTCCTTTAATCTCTTGAAAACTCAATTTTTCCATCTGCAAAATGTGGGATTAACAATATGTGTCTTGTAGGACTATGATAGTATCTATCTTACAGGTCACTCCCATGTCAAAAATCCACTCATTAGGAGCAAGTGAGGTTGGCAATCTGCCAGCTTGCAGAGTGGTCTTCAGGGCACGTGACCTATCTTGGACATGAGTTTCACACAGTTCACTCTTCAGTTTCTCCGGAAGGTCTGAGTGCTTCCAACAGGTGCTGATGGCCTATTTATATCAACTTGGGGATGAAATGCACTATTGCTCAGGGGTCTCTTCAGGAGTGTTCAACAGCCTGATCAGTCATACTGTGTTGGTTCCTCCCCCCACCCCTGTCCCATTGTCGCACTCCCCTTCCAGTGCCTGTTTTCCCTCCCAAGTCCACATCCTTAGCAGCCGGTCTGCTGCTGCAGTACGCTCAACAGGGCTGGCATGGAAAGAGGTTGGGTCTAAGGGCAGGGAATCCTGTGCTCGGGCCCCAGTGCTGCCTCCTAACCCATCTCTGAAGTGGGGCTGCTATACTGTCTCCCCCCATCCGCGAGGTTACGTGACAATGAACTCAAATGAGATGATGCAAGTGAAGAGAAATGGCCGCCCAGCTCCCAGCTTGCTGCGTAAACCCCGCCGCTGCTCTTACCATCTGATCTTGCATGTTCCAGCCTCACCACCAAAAGGCAGCTTGGGAGCGGGGAGCCCTGGGTCATCTTCCCCACACGGATTTGGTGGCGCCTGTCTGCCAGCTTCCTTTCGCCTTGTAGTCACTGAGGGCCCCCGTTCTTCACCTGGTTTCCCGACTTTGAAGTTATTTAAAGGAGCTTATTCTTGGCTTTGGGTTGCTCGCAGGGGCTTCCCAGCTGCTTTTCCTGGACATGTGACCTGTGCACCCTCCCTTCTTATAATAAATAATGAATAATAAAATGTAAATATATGATTAAAATCGTATACGTTTATACGAATTACATACGTGACCTCTTTTTCTCTGCTAGTTAGCCATGCAGAGGATTTTTTTTCTTCTTTTTTCCCCTTTCCAGAAGCCAGTCTTTTTGATCCTTAGCACACATTTTTTTCTCACTTTCAATGAGGATTTCTTTATGTTTTTTCAATAGTCTGTGCGTTTCTTATGCTTTCAAAATATTTTTTTAATTTTCCTTTAACATTCCTTTATATTTCCCCCCCCCTTCAATACATGCTCTCATTTTTTGTATTTCTCTCAATAAGAAATGAGCAGTGGCAAAATAGGTATTTCCGATTTTCTCACCAGGGGGTTGAACTTCAAGGTTTGGGGTCTGAAGGAAGCAGAACTTTGCTTCTGCCCAGCGCCAGCCCTTTGCCTCCAAAAGTACCCCGGCCCCTTTCCCGGTGCTGGATGCAGCAAGCCTCGTGCCTGTGATGGGTGTCCCTTATCTCTGTCACCACTGGGGACTCGCTGTGCAATGCCACTTTATCACTTGCACCAGCCGCCTGCACTCACAACACTTTGCCCTTAATTAATGACACTCTCCTCCCATAAGGAGCCATCTCCCTCCCAGTGGCAGCCTCCAAGCCCCGTCAGAGGAAGCAGCAAAACACTTTCATCTTTCCTGATGGCTCCTCTCTTCCTGTCATTTTTCCCCTTTTCCTGCCAAACTCAATTCCTTTGTAAGTCTGCTGGAGCTCCTGGTCCAGAGCCATCACGGGACCTGGGTGCTGCTGTGCTATTGAGCTCCAGGAGCAGGTTTTAGGGCCCATAGGGCAGGGCATGGAGCAGAGGCAAGGTTTTTGGCCTTAGGAAACCCCAGAAGGCAGTATTTTAAAATGGTCAAAGGGGCTGGAGTGGTGGCTCAGTGGTAGAATGCTTGCCTGGCATATGCAAGGACCAGGGTTCGATCCCAACACCACATATACAACTAAGCAGAGGAAAGATGAAAACACAAATAAAATTAACTCTGTCTCAAAAAAAAAAAAAGGTCATAGGGTGGAGGGCATGGGGCCAGGTGGTGTGCACATCAAGGGAAGGGGTCAGAGGTTGGCAGAGGTCTGTGGTGGGCCTTAGAGATGGTCATGACTCCCTATGGAGAAGATTTGCCCATGGTACCAGGTTCTGTAATGTGTCACAGATCAGTGAGAGGCTCTGCAAACCATGACACAGACAGTGACACCAACAGTAATAAGGCTCAGACAGCAGCACAGAGGGATGGCTCCTGCACTCCTGTTACCAGTAGCACAAACACCGTAACTCCAACCAGGAAGGGCTCTGAAGCAGGGACCCAGGCAGTGGCAGGGCATGCTGTGACGATGCTTCCAGCAGCTACAGACTCAGGACATCCACGCTGATGAAGACATCAACACTGACAGGCTCAGAAAACAGAGGGACGAGGGAAATCAGCCCGCCAACACACAACCCCAACAGAGACACACTGAGTGTGGCAAACGGTGACACCAACAGCGCTGGCCTCTCCCAGTAACACCAAGCTCTGCAAATAAAGCTGAGTTGCACAGAATGACAAACAGAGGCATGTTCTCCAAATGGTGACACAGGCGTTGACAAGCTTTGCAAACAGCTCCAAGCTCTGCAAATAATGACACACCGTGCTCAGCTCTGCAAACAGTGAGGGCAGCCGCACCTTAGGGGTGCACAGCCTGCTGGGTCACACCGGCTTCCCCGTCACCTTCCCAGAAGTCCCTTCTTGCCCTCACTCTCCCACTGGTCCGGCTGTCCTTGAACTTGAAAATCCTTCCCTAGCCTGGACTCTCACTTCCTCTGATGGCTTCTTCCTTCAGAGCTCAGCCTTCCCAATGAGAGCCAGCTCCAGGCTCCCGATGGGCCCTAGATGCCCTGGAAGCAGGGTTCTCTCAGCACTCACCCGTCCCTTCTACAGTCTCTGTGGCTGAGCAACCTTCAGACTGCCCTTTGCTGCTACCGGCTTCTGGGCTCCGTCCTCCTCTGCTGAAAGAGGGAGCAATGGGCCCCTGAGTGCACCCAGCCCCAGATGCCCACTCTCTGCCCATAATCTACCCCATCAGGGTGGGGCGTGAGGGACGGAGCACAAGAGGGGAGGTGGCCCTCCTGCCAGGTCACAAAGCTCCCACGTGGTCCCCCTGTCCCCCACTGATGCAACTTGTGTCTGCCCAGCTCTGAAGTGGCCGTTACTCTTGTGGGTAGCATAGCAAAGGGGTTTGGTGTCCAGAGCACAGTAAGAGCTGCTTGAATCCTGGTCAGTGACTGCAGGAAGTTTCCCGACCTCTCCCTTCCTCAGTTTCCTCATCTGCACCGTGAGGGTGATCATTGCTATTCCCTCTGCACAGGGTGGACTCTCTCCCACATCCACCTGGCTTGTGCCTCACCTCCTTCAGGTGTCTGCTTGAAAGTCACCTCCATGTCCCTGACTGCCCTATTTAAAGTAACGCTCTTCCGTGGCTCCCTCTCTCCCTCGCCTGGTTTTATTCTTCTTGTCACTGCTACCCACTGACAGAGTGGGGCCTGCTTGTCTGTCCATGGCTGACTCCTCCAGTAACCTCTCCTCCTGGAGGGCAGGGAGCTCAGGGGGACACCGTGGAAAGTAGAAAGCCTCCCCAGGCCAGAGTCTTCAGAGGTGAGGGGGGCTGTGTGGTGGCTCCCTGGGGACCAGAAGCCTGTCTGGGAGCATGACCCTGGCTCTTCATAAGGATTCCTCACCTTGGCCCTCACCCAGCCAGAGGTCCCGTCCAGTGCACAGCCAGGTGTCCAGCCCCTACAGAAAGCCCTTTGTGAGGCTGGAGGTGCCCTGTCAGCCAGGAGAATGGCACTGCCCTTGTCTTCAGGGCACCGCTGTCTCCGTCAGCAAAAAGACAGGGCTGAAAGAAGAAAAGAAACTGCTCAGAAGGAGGCCACCTACCCCTTGCTGTGAGCCGCAACTGGGAGAAGCCACACTCCGACCAGGGAAGGCTTGGGCTGGCAGGGAACAGAGAGAATGAGCAACAAGAGAAGGCCCAGGTGTGGGGCAGAAACTCAGCCACAGAGCTCCGGAGCACTGACTCTGAGACGGGAGAGTGGCTGCCTCTCGCTTTGGGAGGCTTCTACCAAAACAGGGCCTGGCAGGCTCCCTGGCCAGTCCTGTCTGCAGCACTCTACAAATTCCAATGCCCTGGGCGTACAATGGGGAGAGGGCACAGACCGAGGCCCAGGAGCCTCAGAGCCCTGGGTTGAGGGGCCTCCACTCACTTTGGGCTGTAATAGGCAGGGACCTTCCATTGGGCATTTTTATCTTTGAAGGACTGGATTCTTCCCAAGGCTTAGAGTTAAGGTTCTGGGTCCACAGTGGGTCTTTGGAGCATCAAACAAGGTATTGGCCTTTTAGGCAACTTGATGGCTGTGTGGGGAAAAAAGCATAGAGAAAATCTCAGCTCAGCATCCAGCCAGGTCCTGGGGTCACTTGGGCTTCCAAGTTTCTTGAGTTCCCGCTGGGGACAGATCCAGCCTCCTTCTGTCTACCTCCCTGTCCCCAGCTGCTCCTGGAAGCATGGAGAGCTGCCACCAGAGCCTGGTTGGCTTTTCCTGCACCTCATGGAGGGAATCAAAGCCTCCCTGTAGCAACTAATGGTGGCAGATTTTGTGCTCTGAAAGAGCACTCAGGGCAAATGCGTTAGCAACGACCAGGACTTGGAGGAGATGAAAAGAAGCAAGAGATGATCATCAAAGCTGCAGCCAGAGCCCACAGGGACCAGAGACCAAGGGGCAGAGGCAGATCTATGCCACACAAAGGTTACCTACCCAGGCACACTGATCCAGGCTCTGTGACTTTATCAGTGAGAAGCCCCATTCATTCACTCACCCATCACACACTCACACACTCATTCATTCAGTCACTCTCCCATCACACACTCACTCATTTATTCACTCTCCCATCACACACTCACATTCTCATTCATTCACTCACCCATCACACACTCACACACTCATTCATTCACTTACTTACCCATCACACACTCACATTCTCATTCATTCACTCACTCTCATCACACACTCACACACTCATTCATTCATTCACTCACCCATCACACACACACGCTCATTAATTCACTCACCCATCACGCACTCATTCATTCACTCACCCATCACACATTCATTCACTCACTCTCCCATCACACACTCACTCATTTATTCACTCTCCCATCACACACTCACTCATTTATTCACTCTCCCATCACACACTCACATACTCATTCATTCATTCACCCATCACACACTCACACACTCATTCATTCACTCACTCTCCCATCACACATTCACTCATTTATTCACTCTCCCATCACACACTCACATACTCATTCATTCACTCACTCACCCATCACACATTCATACACTCATTCACTCACTCTCCCATCACACACTCACACACTTATTCATTCACTCTCCCATCACACACTCACACACTCATTTATTCACTCATTCATCACACATTCACATGCTCATTCATTCACTCAGTAAATAGTTACGGAGCAGGTACTCAGCAGGTGCTAGCAGCACAGAGCCTTGCGGGCTAATAAAAGGGCCATGAAGCTCACAGTCCAGTGGGACTGACTTCAGAAGACCCCAGGTTTCTTTCCCAGTCTGTGCTTTTGAAACATCCAGCCCAAAGTGCACACTGCCACCACATTGTCAAAAAAATAGGCCTCAGTGTGGCCTGTGGGCCCGTGTGGACACCAGCAGCACCAGAAGGGAGTGGGACATCAACAGCTTACAACCCTGCATCTGATTCTCTTCACAGAGACGTTCGGTCACCTTCATAAAGTCTGGAGTTAGAGACCCTGTAGGCACAATGGTACACATGTGCCTGAGATTTGGAGATGGGGCACAGCGTAGCTTGGTCAAGGACTTGAGATTCTGAACGGACATTCAGGGAGAGATGCTCAGCCCCCAAATACACACACACACACACACACACACACACACACCACAGACTCACACTGACACACACATATAAGTTCAGACACATATATACAATTCATATATATAAACACACATACACAAACTCATATAGACACATGCAACTCACACACACACACACACACACACACACACACATTTGCACTCTGTCTCTTTCTCTTTTCCCTTGAGGTCTGCTCTCTCATAGGCCCCTTTCCATCTGGCAGTACCACAGACAGGAGGCTCAGGGGAGTTACGATTAGGAGATGGGCTCTTCGCAGTCAGACAGCCCTAAATCCTCCTTCTGGGCCTTCTGCTGCTGACTGGCTCTGTATTCTTAGCTAATATTTCTGACCTGAGTGGAGCTGATCTGATGAATGAGGGTGACATATGCACTTCACTGAGCTCTTTGCAAGATTTGCGTGAGGAACACAAGACCATGGGTGTGAAGGGGACACACATGGCTGTCTTTGTGCCCAAGACCTCATTCTCCCCCTGGACCTGGAGATGTGTCCCTGTGCTGAGGTCTGAGTTGGGGGCAGAGCCCACCTTCCACTATTGAATTCTCGGGTCTGCCTCCCAAATGCATTTGCTCCAGACTTGGGGGGACCCCACGGTGCTGTCTCTGGCTGCGGCGACCGTTTGAAGAACAGTAGAGTTAGTATTGCTGAGTTAGCAGCTGTGTCCAGTTGACTTCAGTGGTGAAAGCTCTGAGTCTAGGGCTAGCTCAGCAGCAGACGCGTCAGATCTGGACCACTTTTGCAGCTTCTCTGGGTCTTATTCCTGAGCATGAAGTCCAAAACCTGCCTTTCAGGTCCTCTGGAGATTCTCTGAGCAACCAAAAATGTTTTCAGAAAATTTAAATCAGCAAGCATTGATTGTGTGCACCTAAAAGCCCAGCCTGCTGGAGTGTGGAAAGGGTTTGGCCTGTTGCCCAGGACACACATAGCAGGTGCTCAATTAATGCTAATCATTGGCAATGACATGCACACTGCTCAAGGAATAAATTGCAGAGGGCATCATGGAGGGAGGGGGCTGTGAGGACAAGATGTGCTGCAGCTTTCAGGGCAGAAGTGACCCTGGAGCCTCATCCCCACCATCCCCAGCCACAGGGCACGAGGAGCCAGAGGAGAGGCCCCTCTCATTGTCTGCTGGGTTCCCTGTCACACGCCTGCTTCCAGCCCAGGTGAGTTTATTTGCACACCTTGGACACCTAGGAGCAGGAGGACAAGGAAGAGCAGAGGCAGAAATCTATTTAGGGGACATGACTAAATGGCACCACATGTTTCCCGTGGGTCCCTCATAGGGGCTCACAGATATTGCTTGGCTTCATAGTTTCTAACCAATCCTGGATCACTGGGCTTCAGAAAGAAGCCCTAGGAGAGCAGGGGCCCGTGAATATTGGAGTTTCTCCTCAAGATGGCCCTCTGCTCTGCTCCCAAACCTCCTCCTCCCCCATGGGAGACCCCTGTCACTTTCCCAGGAGACCTGGGTGGCTGTGCACTTTGTAGACTGCACAGAGGCACCAGCTAAGGAGGAAAGAGGGGCTTCCTGGACTAGGCTGGGCCTTGCTGGAGCAAGGAGCTCCACAAGGGACTGTCTTTCCCCAAGCCATGCCTGCAGCATGCTGTGGGGGGCTTTGAGACTGTGGCACCATTTTACAAGATTCATTGGGGATGGGTAGAGGGTCTGCTTCCTCTCCCTTTCTGTTATTCAGAAATGAGCCTGAGTATTCTCTACAGAAGACATCAGGGACTTCAGTTTTCCTATCCCTTGGGCCTGGGGCTGTATTTCATATTTTAGTGTCATCTTTCCCTCTTGTAGGCCCTTATCTGGCTACAGTAATCAGTAGAGACTCCAATTGCTCAGTCATAGGCCCTTCATGCCTCTTTGGCCCTGTCTCTGTTTGGCAACAAGATGGGGAAGGGGTTTGTGTCTCTGTCCTGAGGACTTCTTCCTAAACCAGGTCCCTGGTCAAATCGCCCCTGCAGTACCATGGGGTGTAGACAGGGCACAGTGGGCAGGGACCATGCCCTTGGGTACCCTCTCCCCACTGGTGCCTGTGCAGACCCTAGAGCTCTGAGACTGCAGTGCTCACTGCCTCAGGTGGTAGAACCTGGCTCTTCCCGTGGACACAGATCTTTCTCTAGAGAGACCGGAAGAGAGGGGTCAGACAGTTCAGTTTAGCATCACCATTCTGGAAAAGCCTCAGCCCTCCACTAGACTCTTTTCTCTAATGATGGACAAGCCCTCCTCCCTCCCTTATATGTGCTCCCCAGCCCACTCTATTGCCCCAGAGGGCCCAGCAAGGGACACGGGGGAAATGGAAGACCTAGCGAGACCTGGAGGCTGGGCTCTCCAACCACTGTTTATTCATCCCAAGCCCAGGGACCCAGAGCAAGCATGTCCCCAAGAGACAAGTGTTTTTCTACCTCTCCCTGGTCCTAACCGCAATCCTAGTAGATCATGCTCTACTTTGAGGGGGAAGTAGATCCACAATGATTTTTTTTAAAAAAATTTATTTGTTTGAATCAGAATCTAGTAAGGTTCACACAGGTCGTTTAAGCATTAATCTGTACGTTCTCTCCCCCCTCTCTCTCTCTTCCCACCTTGTTGGTTTTGATGGCGTGGGGTTGTTTGTACTATGCGGTTTTCCATGGCCTGGACTTTACTGACTGCATCTTTTTGGTGACCTTTAACATGTTCCTCTGCCTTTTGTATTTCCCGTAGATTGACAGCTGGGACCATAGACTGGGGCACATTCAGCTTTTTCTCTCCCTCTCTCTTTGTCTTCCCACCTTTTTTCTCTCTTTCTCCCTCCCTCCCTTCCTTCCTACTTTTTTGGCAAGGATACCTCAAAGGTAGTATATTTTTTATGTCAGAGGCACGATTCTGTCCCTCTTTTTGTGATATTAGCAGCCCCATGAACAATCCTGTTGGATCTATCCATCCAGGGCTTGTCAAAAGGTGCCATTTTAATTTTATGTTTTCCTTCATTTGTTTGGTGAGCTAGACCACATATATAAAGAGAGATCTCCTGGGTCTTCTCTCGGGAGTCAGACGACACCACAGGATTACTAGGGAGCACTCTTCCTCTCCAGCCCTGGCAGAGGGGGGCTGGGATGGTCCAGCCAGCCTCCTCCATACCAACTTACCAGTTCAGGTCCAGCGTGGGAAGTGGTCTTTGGCTTCTGCTCTCAGGGGACCCTTAGTGGGAGGAACAAATACTGATTTTTTTTTTTTAATAAAGCAAGGTGTTTTCTTCTCAACCTGCTGGATCATCCATGTATCTGCATGTTTTGTGATGGGGACACTGTCTTCCCAATTCACCTCTCCATTCACTCACTTCCTAAGCAGAGGGACACAACGGTGTAAGTAGCAGAACTTGGAAAGAAGGAGTGGTGGCAAATTTAACATCCATTTTCTCATAGTGTCACTTCTTGGTCTCATTGCCACCATCCCTACCCCAGCCTCCCAGCAGTCCTTCCCTCTCCTGGCTCTCCTGCCCCTGGCCTTGGCCTCTCCCCTTCCGGAGAAGCTCCCTCTCCTGAGGGACGGGGTCTGAGCCCTTGGGACCTCTTCCACCTCCACTGTGCTGCATCAGGACGTCCTGTTAAGTGAAGAGCTGTTGGCCTGTTAAGCCCTTCCAGCCGGGAAGATGGAGCAGCCGTCCTCAGCTGGGGCTTAAATGACTTTCGCTTTCTTTAACAGCAATGAAGGAACAAACTCAGAGACCTTAAGGCCTTGGCCAGGAAGAAAGGCCTGGAGTGGAGATCCAGGTGCGTATGTTGAAGCTGCACCCCGGCATTGTCCTGTGCTCCCCTTCTTAGCATCCGCCACAGTGGTGCACCCGCTGCAGGACAGAGCTGACATTCAGCTCAGCTAAGGGCCCGCCAGGAAGGGCAGATTTCTCTAACAGGGATCCAGGGCTACCAGCTACATCTGGCTCTGATTCCAGCAGTTAAGCTAGACTTTTTATGAGCTCCTTTAAAGCAAGTAGAGGGCACAGCGTGGTGTGGTTAATGGTGGAGAGAGCCTCGCTGCTTCATCCCGCCAGCACTGCCCCCCGTTATTAGCCAGAGGCTGCAGGTATAGTTACCGCCTAGGCTGTCCGTGCCTCAGTGGCCTCTCTGTGTGACAGAGCTAATAATAGCCGCTGCCTCACTCTCAGGGAAAGGCTTCCACGGTGGCATCATTAGCTTGCTTGGGAGTTTGTTAGAAATGGAAATTCTCGGGCCCAATGAGTCAGAAACTGGGACAGGGCCCAGCAGCAGCCTGTGTGCAAATGTCCTCTAGACAAGACAGAAGCACATCTAAGTCAGAACCACTGGCCTAACGCGGGTCGAACACTGCGAGCAACACCTGGGACTCGTGAGGGCTCCATAACTGTTAGTGGCTTATCATTATTGTTGTTAGACAGCACCCGTCACTCCTAGGCTCTTGGGCAGAGACCAGCCCAGTTCAGAGCAGAGAAGATTGAGCATCACCCTCAGGCTCCATTGAGCACCTCTGAACTGGTCTGTCTTATCTATCCCTGGAGAATTCCTAGCCCCGTGGACAGTGCTTGGAGCAAAACATGGGCTTGACAGCTGCTTCCTGTGTAAATGTGGCATTTCTCCTTACTCTGCTCATCTATCAAGTCCCCCGGGCCCCGTTGGGGGACGGTGGTGAGGAGTGGACTTGAGCCCTTATGGAAGCACCCACCTCCAGGAAGAATTCTTTAACTATTGAAGACTTAGTCTTCATAGCCCCTTGTTTCTGTCAATCAATCAGAGTGGTGTGGGTGTGCATCTTTGTGTGTATGTGACCAGCATCTATTCTTCCATTCCATTGTGTGAATTAGAAAAAGATAGATCAAGAAAGGAATGGATGAAAACCTGCTCAAAATGGACATGGTCAAATGGCCGATAACCACAAAAAGATGTACCACATCATTGGTCTGTAGGGAATGTGTATTAAAATCGCAATGTGAGGCCACTAAACCCCTACAGGAATGACCAAAATGAAAGAGATGGAAAACACTGGCTGCTGAGGAGGAGGTGGAACAACAGGACGCCTATTATGTGGCTAGTCTGAGAAGAAATCAACAAAGCCACCTTGGACAACTGGTTGGAAATCCTTACCAGTACGTACACTGTGGTTCAGTATTTCCACTCCTAGGTAGAACACACCAACAGAGAGCCATCCATATGCTCCTCTGAAAAACATGTACTGGAATATTCAGAGAAGCACTATTTTTAATAGTCCCAAACAGGAAACTACTCAAGCGAACTTGTCTGTCGAGAATAGAATGGATAAATCAAAACTGGCATATTCACACAACAGAACCCTGCACGGCATTGGGAATTACGATTACATTCAATAGCATGGAAGACTCTCTCAAACACACTCTGGAACAAAAGAAGCCAGACGTGAGCAATATGTTTACACCATTTGGTTCCATTTATTTGACTTCCAGTAACAGACCAAAGCAATCTATGGCTTTAGAAGGCAGATGGGCAGTTACCTTGGGGGATTACTAACTAATCTCCCACGGGCTTCCCAGGGGCCAAGGAGGTTTGTGGATTCCTCAAGAAGGGCCAAGTTATGCTGATATATTCAGTTGCTGGGGATTTATTGAGATGCACGCTTCTGAGGTCTGCACTGTTCTGCGTGATTATTTTCACAAAGTGTTAAATAATCGAAGTGATCTTGAAACATCTCCTCCTGTTCCTCCCCAGCCCTGTGAAGGGGAAAGACAGTGTGGAATACAGGACCTGCACCCTGAGCTCAGGTCCCTGAGGTGTTCCAAGCCTCAGGGTCCTTATCAGTAGGTGATAATGAGTCGGAGATCAGGAGGAGAAGCAGAGCCAGTGTTTTGGCCACCTGCAAGGACGTAATGCAGACCCTGCCCATTTGCTTTTAGAATTGGATGGGTCCGGGTGATGTCCTTGGTGGGCAGGGTCGAGTTGGGTGGACTACTGTTGGGGTCTAGCCTTCACCCCCATTTCAACAGCTGCCCTAGAGCGATTTTGTTACTATTTCCATAAGTTCCTTCTGGAAGGGCTGCTAGGTCCTGCTTTGTTAGGCTTCCTAATTCTTATGCAAAGAGTTAGGATGGGTTGGAATGTGCTAACTACAGGCTGTTCCCTACCTAGTTGTTTGTCTGTACTCAAAATCTGCATAACCCCTGGCAACTCCCTTAAAAGGATTATTGATTCCTTGGCTTCTCCCCTCCTTATAAAAACCCTGTGTGCCTTGATAATAGAGGGATTCTGGGCTGCCATCAACTGCGCTCGGTTGCCTGTTTCCCCGGCTGGGAGGGAAGGGGTCCCCGGTTGAGGGGGACCCAGGTTCCAGCCGTTGGCACTCACCTCCTGATGGGCTCCCGGGGGACAATCCAGCTCCCCACAGACTACTGCTGCCAGCATTCTCTGAATCAGAGAGCATCTACGTGGATTTCTCCCTTACTTCCCAACCTCATGTTCATTCTTTCCAACGACATGCTCTCGTTCGTTCTTGAAAGTGATTACAATTCCTAAATGAGCACACAAAAATAAACTTCTTCATTAACTGGAGGAAAAATGCACCACCTGAGCGGAGCGTGCAGCAGAATACAGCAGCAGCCCAGCAGCCTGCGGTGGATTAATGACCCCTGTCTCCGCAGATGGCTACGTGTAGCGCAGGGGTTGCCATGGGGTGGCGTGGCTGGCAGCTGCCCTGTGTGGGGCAGCATTTCCAAAGGATATTTTCTGGAGCAGCAATCTCCTGATGCTAATAGGTGCCAGGAGGTGACAATGCCATGCTCACATAAATTGTGGGAAGTACTATTTTGGATGTTTTAAGATGCATTCCTGGGCTGGAGCGGTGGCTTAGTGGTTTTGGCACTTGCCTGGCACGTGCAAGGACCCAGGTTCGAACCCCAGCACCACGTGTACAACTAAGTGTCCGTGCAATGAGGGGCATATTAAAAACTAAATGAAATTGATTCTCCCTCCTTCTCTCTCTCTCTCTCTCTCTCTCACTGTTCCTCTCTCTAAAAAAAAAAAGAAAAAAGAAAATAAAAATAAAAGATGCATTCTTCACTGGGGTCATCTCAGTGCTCGTGGTCATGACAAACACCCAAGATGGGGATCAATTAGGGAGCATTTTTCTAGCTTACTCGGTTTCACAAACCTTTCAATTGGTTGAGCATCTTGTGGAAAAAGTTCCCTGGAAAATATTGATATGCACTCAATTTTGGCCTAAGAGTCAGGGGACCTGGGTTGAGGGTTCTGCTCTATTATCAATCAGCAGGAGACCTTGGAAAAGTCCTTCTTCTCCCCAAGTCTCAGTTAATCAAAGAAAAGCAGAGCTATGGGTTTTCCAGAGAGTGGGGAATGGTGTTTTATCCACTATCCCATCGCTCTTCTTTCTTCCTTTGCATTTAACACCATGGTGTTAGGCAATGGAATTTATTTATATACATGGCAGATGCTACTGATAACTTACAGAATGGCTGAATGGCTGTCACTCTCCTTTCTTGCCAAAAGAATCCTGATTTTTTTTTTTCATGTGGTCATCAGCCCAGTGAATAGGTCCTTTCTCATTTCTCTTTGCCTAGGTGCAGTTTTATGAGTCAGATATGGCCACTGAGATAGGAGACATGTTCTGGGTGCTTCTGAGGAAAAACCTTCTTCTCTGATGAGTCATTCAAGGAGCAATTCTCTTTTATCATCCTCTCTTCCTGATTAAAAGCATTTATGTAAAGATGTGATGGTTGGAGCTGTGGCAGCCATCTTTTGACTGTAAGACTTGCAGGGTGAAAAGCAGAAAACTGGTGGAGGCACAGAAGAAAGAGAGAAAGAGCTTGGGTCTTCAGTGACCTCACGGAGCCGTTGATCTGGTGTTTGAACTGCCTACCTCTGACTTGTCAAGTAAGGAATAAGTGTCCTTATGGTTTTACTATAATTAGCTTGATTTGCTTTTCTTGGCACACAGAAGCTTACTGGTAATATTTGTGTCTGTTTTCATCTTTTGTTATTGTATTTTCTCATTCATAATTTGCCCTCAGTTATGAGTTGCATTTCCAGTTGTTTATTAGTTAGGATGGGATGGGGGCTCTGATAGGACAGCATAAAAGCCTGAAATTGCAGTGACTCCACACAATAGCAGCTTGTTCTTCTCTCCATCGTGCTCTAATATGGGCTGAGTAACCCAATCCCAAGTAGCAGCTACGCTATCTGAAACACCTGGTTTATTAGTCAGGTTAATCTAGGTGAGTGGCAGGAGCAAGCCCTGGAATTTCAGTGGTTTATTTTTTGGCTCATTAAGAGTCTATTCATGGCCCACTGGCTCTCTAGAGAAGTTCCCCCCAGGTGGGACCCCAGGATCCAGGCTGCATCTTATAGATACAGTCTCTGGAACAGGTGACTTCCTGATTGCAGAAGAAAGAGAGGAGAGGGCAAGGGTCAGGTGCCAACTCTTAAATCTTTTGGCCTGAAGTGACATCCCTTCGTGCTCTAGTTTCAATATTGAATGTCCCCACAACGACCTCTGTGTTGAAGACCTGGTCCCCAGACCATGGGGCTATTGGGAGGTGGTGAGAACCTTTAGGAAGCAAGGCCTAGAGTAATAAGGTTAGATCTTTGGATGTGTAGGAGATATTGCGACCCTGAACCCTTGTCTTTCTCTTTCTTTTTGCTTCCTAGCCACCATGAGGGAAATAGGCCTCCTCTGCTACATTCTTTCACTATTATGTACTATGCCACAGGGACAAGCAAACATGGGCTGAAACAATGAGTCAAGATAAACCTTTCTTTCCTATAAGTTGATTATCTCAGGTGTTTGTTACAGCAAGGGAAAGCTGACTAATATACTTCTCTTGATAGCACATTGTCCATAACTTGTCACACATCCCAACCTAACTTCAAGTAAAGTTGGGAGATAAAGATGAGCATGTGGTTATTTGGTGAGTAGTCACTGTCCCTGATACAATGTAATAGTAGTAGCTTTTCTAATACCCTTGTCTCAGATCTCTGTAATGTGTTAAATGGAAATTAGGCTGTGAGGGGTAGAGAGAGGGAGACTGCAAACTTCCTGAGCTCCTTTAAATTCAGCTTCCAGAGGCCAGACCAGGCACCAGGATCAAAGTTGTACCTGGAAAGAGCCAGTGTAGGACTCAGTAGTCTGGGTCCTAGGGTTCTAGTCTCTCTATTCCTATTAACCTTGAACAGACTATTTTTCTGTACAACAGGCATTCAACCCTGTTCTAGTCATTGCAATCATGCAACAAATCACCCCCAAACCTAAAACAATAAGTATCCCCCATGGTTTCCATGGTCAGGAATGCAGGAGTGGCTTGGATGGGTTGTGCTACCCCAAGGGTTCTTACCTACTGTCATTCAAAGGTTTGACAGGGGCTCAGGACCCACTTCCCAGGTGATTCACTCATGTGGCTGTGGCCACATGAGTCCCAGGTCCTCTCTACCTGACCTCTGCATGGTATGCCTGAGCATCTCTGTGGCATGCTGGCTGGCTTCCCCAATGACAATCCAAGCCACCAAGAGGGAAGGCACATGCCTTAATGACCTGGCTTCTAAAAGTCCTAGAAATGCCTCCACTGTGTTCTCTGGATCCTGCACTCACACCCTGATTCATTGCTAGAGGCAAGTAAGCCAGCAGAGTGAACACCAGGAGATGAAATCACCGAGGCCAGGCTTGGAGCTGGCTTCCCACAACCATCTCCACTTCCTGCCTTTCTATGCCCAGGACCAAGGATGGCCACTCCTCCCCTCCAGCAGCTCCCCTCCCTCCAAGAAGTCCATGTGGGTCCAGGGCCTCCCAAGCCATCCCAAAAGACTCCTGCTCCAGCCCTGTACCCAGGATGAGATATCTTCTAGAGCAAGAACACTAAGAGTGAACTCATTTCCTATTTAATTCTTTCAAGAACTGTATGAAACAGGTGTTCTTTTATTTTCTTTTATTTTTTTTTAAAGAGTGAGGGACAGTGTGAGAGAGAGAGAGAGAAAGAGAGAATCAATTTTATTTAGTTTTTCATGTGGCTTTTGTTGCTCTGATACTTCGTTGTGTACGTGGGTGCTGGGGTTCGAACCCGCATCCTCGCACATGCTGGGCAAGCACTGTAACCGCCGAGCCACCGCTCCAGCCCAAATAGGTGCTCTTTTGACCGTCCTCATTTCACAGGTTGGGACACAGAGGCCTAGAGAGTTGTCTTGTCTAATGTCAGGGTCAGGATGCGCTGAGTTAGATCCAAACCCAGAGTTTAGATTACTAGTATCTCCTGGAGCCAGGCTCAGCTCCAGAAGGTGAACTGCTCCGTGCTCCCGCCCAGCCTGGAGGCCTGCCAGCTACTGTCCTCCTCCACAGAAGCACTTGGCAGTCCCCAGGCAGCTTCCCTTCCCCAAACCATGCCCACTTCTTCCCAGGTGCCTCCCACCCCGCCTGGAGGGCTTTGCTCCCCAGGAACTTCCTAGAGACTGGCAGTCCCATGGTTCTTTGATATTTCTAGAGCTAATGGTGTTACTGGCAGAACAAAACAGTGCGTTCCTGCTTAAGGGAGCGATAATGGAGTCCGATAAGTTAGAACAAGGAGTGATTTCTTTGTGAGCCAGCCTGTTAGGGTTTAGCTGTAAAACTGCCCTTTTCTTTAACCGCCAGCGGCCACTGAGAAAGCTTCCGACCACAGATTTATTAAATGTTGTGGACTTAGATAAGATGATTTAAGGTTCATGCTTCTGTCCTTGATCTGCCTATCGCCAGGAAGCTTGAACAAAGACTTAACCCATCTCAGCAATTTGCCTGCCATATGAATGAGACAAATGAGCAATTTCTCTGGCTCCAAGGTCTGAGAACAGGAGAGAACCAATGAGTCTCAGAGCAGCATTGGAAGGTGCTGTCATTCCCTGTCAGGGAGGGACAGGAAGAATCTCTGGATGCCACCAACACGGAGCGGGTCCCTGAGAGCATGGTACATTCAGCCAGGTGTGTGTGTGGAGGGAGGGGTGCAAAGGGAGGGGGGCAGTTGTGAAGAGCTGGGCGTGGGGGGGCACTCACGTGTGCACAGAGGAGGATGAGCATTGGTGGAACCTTGGGAGGATTTTTAATGATAGTCAGGAACCCAGAGACGCTGTGTTATTCACAGCCGGGAACCTGGGAGCAATCCCTCCCCTGCCAATCAAGATGGTGATAACCGCATCCTCATCCCCCTGAAAGGGCTCTTGTGAAGCTTAAATGAGGTAGCACCCATCAAGCATTCCCACCCTGCCTGACATACCGGAAGCACTTCCGGCGAAGGCTGCCTTGTTGCGTGTGTTTCATGAATGCATCCATGTGGTTCCTGTTTGGGACGTGTGCGTGGATGTCTGACCCTGTTTTCAGCTGGTGTGTATGCGTAAGTGCATCCGTGTAACCCTAAGTAATTAAAGACAACAAGCTCCTGGGCTTTGGGCAGAATATGTCACAACCTCCCAACTGAAAAGCCCCCTGGACCTCGGGAGCTACAGAAAGTTCTCTTATTGCTGCAGAGGCCTCCTTGACCTCTGAGGGGAGAACACATGGGTACCTAAATGACTGCTTGTCAGAGGCAGAGAATCAAAGTTTTGCTCAATAATACAGTAAGACTTTAGAGTTTAATAAAAATCCGAGGAGCCAGGCATAATCCTGGCGAGTTTTTCTATTGTTCTTGGACATTTATCAATTCAATGGGTTTGCGAAATCATTCCACTGCAGGGTCTGTCCCCACCAGCGTTCCCTGGGGACTAGCGACGGGGAACAAGGGATGAGCCAAGTACATTACCACTGGGACCTCCTTGTGCTGCCCACTGCTGGCTGCCACACTCAACTTAAGGCTTTATGAGAAAGTTGGCACTCATCCCAAGGTGGCAAGACTCAGGAAGGCAGCTGGTGTTCCATTTCACAGGCCAGAAAATGGAGTCCTCCATCAGCAAGAAGGCTGCACCGCAGACTGGCCTCAGCCTTTCTCTCTCTGACGTGTGCTATGGGATGACTTTCCTCCGGTTCCAGCAGCCCACTCAGCAGGGACAGAGCCTGGCCTATGTCCCATCAGTCCCCTGGCTTTATCCTGGACACCCACCTGTGAGGACTTCTCACTGTGGAGGTGAGCACCATGCGCCCTCTCTGACCCACCTTAGATTCATGTCCTATCATGAGAGGAGTTGGGGAATCAGGAAACCATGGTGAGAAGTGCTGTCACCTGGCCACTGGGGACTCTGGCTGCACCCTGTGCCCTGGATGCTTGACCTGGCCTGGAGATGGGGGTGCTGGAGGGGGAACCTGCTTCTCTATCTGCAAATCAAAGGGCTTTGGCTAGCACAGTGGGTCATTGGTATGGAGAGTGTGAGAAGCCCCAAAGAAGTAGTTAGAGGTACAGCTGCAAACCCATTGCGGATGTTCTACTCCAGAAGGGTAGGAGTGGGTCTGCCTCTCCATCTGGAGCATCTCTGGTGACTCAGAGCATGTCTGAGGCCCCTCCGGCTCCTGCAGGCAGGGCCCTTCCAGGCCTGGGTTCCCTGAGTACAAGGCCATCCTGGAGAAGTGAGGTGGGACACTGTTCTCGCTGTGCTATCTGAGACCCTTTATGTCCCGTGCACCACCTGCTCCCGGACTTCGGCACAGAGAGCAGCCTCCACCCCTTTTCCGCTCCTGCAGAGAGTGAATAGGGGAAGCAGGTCCCCTCTACTCACCAGGCATTCAGGGGGAAGGATTGCGGTCATCTGCACAATCCTTTTCTCAGATCCCATATCTAGCCCTTTGGCAAACTCTGCCTTCTGGTCTGTTGCCCACATGGCAGCTAGAGGGATCCTTTTGAAGCACATCCTTCTCCCTTGCAAAATCTTCACGTGGCTTTGTACCACACCCAAAACTGAACCCAAAGCTTCCATTGTGCCCTCTCACGCAACTGGACCGCGTCTTTGCTGTATGCCCTCTGCAGGGAAGGTCCTTTCCATTCTGCACCATGGCTGCATTCAGCACCATCTCAAATGGCTAACAGAGTGCCTCTGAGTTTCCTTGGTGATTCTTCGTAACACACCATCCTGTGTGTGTGGTATTCCCTAACCCAGAGTTAGTGTGAGTGTGTGTGTGTGTGAGTGTGCATATGTGTGAGTTTATTTGCTTCAAGTCTTTCGCTCTGCAGGCAAACACTGTTCCATCCAGGCAGGGATAGTGTTCTCAGCTGTCTCCCCGGAACCTAGAATGTGGCCTGGTCCACAGCAAGCCTTCCAGACATTCGTGCTGAACAACTGAAATGTGCGGACGAATGGGTGACTGAAGGGACAGCGTCACACGTGTGACTCTGAAGCTTGTCGGAGTTTTAAAATAAGCAAATTAGTCACCAGTTGGAAGTTGTAATTTCCAGTGTATTAACAGCTGTGAGTGACACACTCCCCCAGGCCCTGGGGACTGGGATGAGCCATACCATTGGGTGCTGGGCTGGCATCAGCAGTCTCTGATTGGAAGGGAGCCTGATGTTGCACCGTCCCCGCTCTGTTTGGAACCGTACATGGAGGCAGCGGGCATGACTCCCTGGCCCTGTGCAGGGTGGGCAGCTTGGGATTCTCCTTATAAACATCTGGTCGTGGACTGGTGTGGAAGTGCCACTTGGTCTCCTGAAGGAACCTTAGAATTTAAAACCTCATCACTTGTACTGGGTTATTTTGCACAGACTGCCAGACAAAAGTCTTACAGACTAAGAAACTTAAACAGAAATCTATTTTCTTACTGTCCTGGAAGCTAGAGGTCCAGGATCAGGGTGCCAGCAGGGTTGGCCTCCTCCAAGGTCTCTCTCTTGGCTTGTAGATGTCCAAATCCCCTCTGTGTCTTCATGAGGCTGTTCTTCTCCGTGGGTTTGTGTCCTCAACTCCTTTGTATACAAGCACCAATTGTACTGAATTAAGACCCACATTCACCCCCTCAATTTAACCTAACTACCTCTTTAAAGTATATCTCCAAGTGTAGGCACACTCTGCGTTAATGGGGATTAGGACTTCAACACATGAATTTGGGGAGGACATAATTCAGCCCATCTTAGTTACCTATTTCCCTTTTAATCTTTCTGGAAATTCTAGAATAAACAATTTTGAAATAAGCTCCTAACACAGACTTTAAGTGGTTTAATAGCTCCTTGTGGTGCATTGATTATTACTTCCACTTTACAGGAGAGGTGTTGAGAGAGGAGGGCCCCAGTGAGGTCAGCCATGGCCTGGGACTGGACTCCGGCACGGTGCTCAGTTCACCTCTGGGTACCTGCTATCCTGACCGTAGAAGGCAGCCATTCAATACGAAGTCTTAATTGGTGAATCAGAGATGCTATTTGCAAATGTGTGCTCTAGAACCTGCGCAATGGAGATGGCTGGCTTGGAGGGGGCTTTTATGACCTTGCAGCTCCAAGATCTGCCTAGCCCAGCAGGTGACTCTGGGTGTCCTGCTGCAGTGAGAGGAAGTCCAGGTAAGTCAGCCTCCTTGACCTAGCTGTGCTACAGCAGGATCCGTTCCATTCCCACAGGTTCCATCTCCAGAGCTTGGGAGAAGCCCAGATGCCATCAGGAGGAGGTAGATAGGGGCCTTCCCCCTACCCTCCACCCTCTCCATCTTGCAAGGTGTAAAGATTCTACACTTGATAAGCAAGTAGCTGCACAGATGATCCTTTGCACACCTGAACTGAGTGAGCAAAAGATGTAGGAGAGTGAGGCTGCTGGCCTAAAACCCTGAACACACTTGTGCAGCCCTGCTGTCCTTGCTAGGTGGATGAGGTCTACAGCAATTTCCCAACACCAGACAGTTCTGTGTTCCTCTCTCTTCTTTCTTCCTTCACGTGTGATGCAATGCCTGGAGCTGCAGTAGCCATCTTGTGACCACTGGACTCTAAACATAAGGATGAAAGCCAGCTTTTGGGGGTTGGTGGGATGCATTGGTAGAAAAGGCGTAGTTCTCTGACATCATTGAGCACTCAATCAATACTGGTAACGACTACCTCTGGATTACTCTGTATTTAAGAAAATAACTTCTTTGTAATTTAAGCAGTGTGGTTGTGTTTCCTGTTAATTGCAGTTAACAAGTAAATGAGCCAAAAAATAGCCCATCCCTGAAGATCAGTCTCTAAAAGCCACCAAATCTTCAAGGATTCACATCGGTCATTAACTGAAGTGTCTGGAAGTAGCTTCAAGGATGTGGTAATTCACCAGCTCCTCCTCAGGTACAACGCCTCTCTCTCTGTCCCTTCCTCTCTGCAAGGGTCAGAGGTGACCCTGTCCCCAAGCAAGGTGAAGGCTCTTAGATTCTTGCCATCTTACCCCACTGTACCCAACACCGCTTCTCAAGAGGTGGCAGGGGTCCTCCTGCTAGACTGGCCCCTTGCCATCTCGTTGGCTTCCTTCTCCTCAGAACCTGTTCTTCCCAGACCATCCAAAAATAAAAGTAAAAAAATAAAAGAAAGACTTCATCAGAAGGAAATATTGGAGGATGGCCCCAAAGAACCACTTTCTCACATTGTCCAGGACCTCCCTGAAGGAGGAGGTGTGGTCAGATTTTGCTGGGGGAGAACTTCACCTGGACCAAAGCTGGACAATCCTGGGACTGAGAAGAGCTTCGGAGATGGGCGTTGCTGTTTGGTGGCATTCTGATCCTATAACTTTGATCTGGGAAGTCTCTGGGTTCCTTAGGGGAAAGGAAGTCAGGGAGGCCCCGAGGGCAGGACTTCCAGGAACCCTCTTCTGGCTGTAAACCGGCTGCTCTACTTCCATCTGCGTTTATACTTCAGGAATGAGGTTTATGGATGGTGGCTGCACCCTGGAAACTGTCAGCTCAATGATAATGGTAAATAACATTTCCGGGGCTCTTAAAAAGCTGTTTAAGCAACTTTAGCATTATTTGAATTGGAGGGACTATTCTTATTCTCCTCATTTTTGAGGAAACTGGAGCTTAGAGAAGTGAAGTGTCATATCTAAAGTCACACAGCTGTCATGGGATGGGGTTCAAACGCAAGTCTTCTAATTCCACCATTCCACCCTTGTGGAGACCCCAGGCTTGGACGGAGAAAATATCCTGGACTTTATCTAGTGAGCGCCTGGTTCGGTGGGAGAGGAACAATTTATACGGCAGGGATTTGCTCTATTTTAGGAGTGTCCAGGGATTTCCAGTAGAGTCAAAGGACCCAGAAAGCACCCAAGAATAGAAAGATGTCAAACCAGGAAAAGTCCACGTCTGCAGAAGTCTGATCCAATGGCTAATGTGGAATGTGGGAGGCAGACAGGGACATTACCCTCCCCTCCACACACTCAGAACTTCCTGTGCTCAGCAAGCTGGAGCAAGTTTTGAAAGAGCAGAGGAAATTGGCAATGACTTTCCAGGGGTGGAGAGAGGACTAAATGTGGGTTCTGGCCAAGAAGAGTTGCGGAGAAGCTTGCCCCTGGCAGGCCACCTGCTTAGGCTGCTGCACTTGGGTCTGTCTTCTCCCTCGGTTGAGAACTACCCATTCATCTCCAGAGCCAGTCCAACCTCAGGCTCAGTGGAGCGAGGACAAGGACAAGCACCAAGCCAACTGAGTCCATCACAGCTGCACAGAGGCTCCAGCTGCCTGCAGAGGACACCTTGGCAAGAAAGGTGGAGAGCTGGACAGAGGCAGTGAGAAGACCCTGAGTTTCCCGAGCATGTGGGCACTTTTTGAAGATGGGAGCTCTTTCTACCCCATCAGACTAGAGGCTCCTGAAAGTCAGGGTCTGGGACTCCTCAGACCCTGAGGACAGGAGCTGTGTTTCCCCCATCAGCTCAAGAGCACAGGGATCCTTTTCTCCCAGCCTTAGGTGCAAAGACACAAATAGTGCCCTCGGCAGTGGTGAGAGGTGAGCTGGGTCAGCCTGGGCCCTGCCCCGGTTCCTCTGTGCTGTGGTTTAAGGGACCATTCGCCAACAGACAATTCTTGCTCAGCTTCTCTCTTGCAGCAGCCTTTGAATAACTCCCCTCTTCACTCCCACCCCAAGTTTCTTGGTGGGACGGATGACACCATCCCCAGTGTCATGCCCTAGCTGGTCTTTAGAGCTCCAGGAGGGAGGTTCCCCGCCCAGGCAGGAGCCCAGGCAGCAGCTGGTGGGAATGGAGGCCAGAAGTCAGTCCAGGCTCAGCTGTGGGATTTCTAGGTGCTTATACGGCTTCTTCGAGGGCCAACCCTTCCCCTCTATGAGAACCAGTGGGTGTAATAGTACTATTGGAGTTATGGGAACAACTACTTCTCCTCCTCCTCCTCCTCTTCCTCCTCCTCCTCCTCCTCCTTCTCCTCCTTCTTCTTCATTTTAAGAGAGATGGACAGTGAGAGAAAGACAATCAATATTATTTAGTTTTTCATTTTGACTTTTGTAGCTCTGACACTTTGTTGTGTATGTGGTGCTGGGGTTGGAACTGACATCCTCGTG